>WMED01019000.1:301-12547 GCA_019650415.1 Pipa parva | reverse complement strand
GGGCGGGGGGCGCCCAAGGGATGGTTCGCCCAGGGCGCAAATCTAGCCAGGACCGGCCCTGCGCGCAGGAACCCTTATGTAAAGGGACCTGCGCTTTCTTCCATTTTCACAGCATGTTTGCGACCCCTGTGAGAGTTTCCTTTGAGCCCCGAAGGGGTTCGCGACCCACAGGTTGAGAACCGCTGCTTTATGGCAAAAGAAACCGCTTCACAAACCAGATACACGATATCACAGAAGAACTATAATCATTAAATGCCAGAAATATTAGTCACTTCATACAAGACCTTCACAAAAAATATTACCCCAACCTCCACACTGTTATGCTCGAAAAAAATGTAACAAAACAACGAACAGAATATTGATTTCATCAAGGTATGCAATGAATGTAAAGGAATAACAATCCATAATAGGGTATGGAAAGCAAAAAGAAAAAGAATCTTCATAATTCCATTATAAATCATCCCACAAACATTTTTATCCAATAATTATCTGTCTATATACATCTACTTAGCCAGCTGCCTGTATCTATCCGTCTGTATCTATCGATTGACTTTGATCATTTTAAGAAACATTAATGGCAATATAGATTACACAGTCCATAAACTCTTTTCTATTCTTTGCAGTTTTGAGTTATAGCGTTTGTAAGAAGCTGGATATTGGACAGATGAAAATGTCAGACAATCGGCTCTAGGCTTTAATTAACTCAAATTGAACTAAGTGTCCATGGGTAATGTTCTGCAATTACTCTGCCTTATTGGGAAATGTAATGTTCCCATGCATCCTTCCCGATCCATATAAAAACAGAATTGATGAGGACTCACTGCTGAAGAGGCACCAATTACCGGAAGAATACAGAACTGCCACAAGACTTTATACAAAATAACACTAGGGCTGGAACACAAAACATAAGCAAATCCCGGTGTGAAAGAGAAAACAGAGAAAAAAGTATAATAAAAGGGCCATTTCTTTATGACCCTGTTATTTAGCATATGTAACATTACAAGTTGCAAATTATTATTTAATGGGGCCAGTAACATCCATAAAATAAAAATTCCCATTTCGATTGGCATGGCAGTTATTCAAATACAGAGTTTGTAAAATTGTTATCATTGATGTTAAAGGGGCACTATAGTGCCGATATAACTGCACACATACATATAAAACTCCTTTATACTAAGCCAATTGCTGACACAAATAGTTTAAAAAAAGTTTAGGGAAGAAATAATACTTGTAGTTTGTTTCCCTTAATTAGTTTTCCTGAGAGCTGACATTTTCCTCCCCCTCCTCTTTCTGTTCTGCAAGTCAGGTGACATGAGAAGTAAAAGCTGCCTGACTGCTATTGGTTAAGCAGTGTGCTGACCAATGGGCTGCATAAATTAAGTTGGAATGTACTGTAGGAGATTACAGAGGGAAAGCTGACTTGTGCACATGTACTAAGTAGTAAGTAGGGCAAAAATGTCCAGGGGAGGTACCTTTTCATGGAAAACTGGCCAGTACATGTCACACACATTTCCTGGTGCAGCAGTTTAACAAAGCAGCCTACACAATCATTCTGTGTCACATGAAACAACTACTGGGGAGAAACGCTTCTCACTAAGCTATAGTACTGCCTATGTAGGGATATAATTTGACTATAGTTCCCCTTTAAGTTCATGATTTTTACTGCTTTCTGCCTGTTTTTATCTTTACCGATAGCAGCCATGTTGTTAAACAGACCACACCCAGTACCATTGCTTTCCATGATGCTTTAGATAACACATATTCAGATAATGTGTTCGAACCTAATTTTTAAAGCTAAATATCATAACTTTATAGAAACAATTTAGAATTTTTGGAAGCACAGAACAGTAACTATACATGCATTTAAGGCATTTCCAGGGTGTTACTGTTCTTTTAAAAGATAAATAGATGTGCTCATATGTCTAGGGGTAAGGTAGTCTAAATATATTTACTCATGTACAGTATGTCTTTTGTCCCTTTGCTGACTCCTTCTTATGGTCCCAGCCACTCTACACTTTGCCAGTGACATTGTACTCATCCTGCTGCAGCTCTGCCTCATCTCACTGATACAAAGTGAACAGCACCTGGAAAGATAGAGGCAGTGTAGGACAAATAAATTGGTAAGTGTATTTTAGGATCCCCAGACTTTCTCATCCACAGAGATATGAGCACTTTAGTTCTCCTTTAATTATGTGGAAACTAGGTCAGTCTACAGCAGCGGTTCTCAACCTGGGGGTCAAATGACAGTTTGAAAGGGGTTGTCCAAGACCACCGGAAATTGTCACGTAAAACCGTGACAATATTCACATTGTAAAGTTGCGACCGCGACAATTTTTAAAAGTTGTAAGTGGAATAACATGCCCATAGTAAAATCGCGACTGCAATAACATGCCCATAGTAAAGTCATGACAATATTTCCATATTATAGACGTGACTGCAACAATTGCAAAGTTCCGACTGTGACAATATTTGTACAGTAAAGTCATGACTGTACTAAAGGGTGCTGGCACTAAAGACGCCGAGAACCACTGGTCTACAGTATGTATATTTTTAAGGTGCCATTTCTGGTCAGTGCCTCCCCCAGCTGTGCTAACAATTGTTTCTTCTAAAAGGTCCTTTTGTACGACTTTAAACAAAGAAGTATTCACTTTCCTGCAAAATACTGTATATGCAAGAATATATTCTCTGTATACAATTTTACTGTATTGCCAAGAAATACTAAAATATTATAGTATAGCATGACCCTTTAATGTTCTAGTTTGTAGGAGTGATCCTATACCGAAAAGTGAGCCGCTGACGATAGATGCCAACCTGGTAGCAAAAAGATAAATAAACCCCCCCCTTCAAATGATATGCAGGGAGAGCTGGGTAAAATGGTTCTTGTTAGCATTGCAAACTAAACCGTTTCTAATTTTGCATGATGCCGTTTGACCCACTATGACATTATTGGAAGGAATGTAAATTAATTTTCAGCCTGAAAGGACTGTGCTATCTGAGGTAACAAGCTGAACTTCAACCTTTTCAACACAGTACAAATATTAACCAAGACACCTCATTAAAATTGTAGCTTGAGTAAAAGGTAGCAAACATTTGCCGAGGCATTATAACTAGAGGGGGGAAAAGCTAATAATCTTTCTACGCGCTAATTATGAAAACATCTTATTAATGTGATTTCTGTAGAACATAGCAGGTATAATTAGGACATACTATAATTAAAGAATTGGACACATCTGAGCTCCATAGAAACCTAACCTTACAGGAACAATAGTTAAAAATTATATATATATATATATATATATATATATATACAGTATATATATATAAAATCATGCTAATGAGAACCTATAGCTCTCTGTACGTAGAGTATAAATGAGGATTCTTTCAGAGGAATATCAGAGAAGCTTTTTCCTTCCCCCCCCCAATGACTTTTAGGACCTCTTAATCTGTGAGGTCAGAGACTCACTTTACAACTGTGTAACCTGATGGATAGGTAGCAGAGTTAAGGTCTACCCCTTTTGGAGATTAAGGGGTTATTCACTGAAGTCCGAATTGTTGTGTATTGGTGTGATTTCGGCAGCTAAAGACAGTCGTAATAGACTGCTACTGTCGAGTCTTTATAATGAGATTATTGTTACGGTTGTGACTTTGCTATGGAAAACTGTTGCGGATTTGGGAATTAAAAGGGAGAACAAATTTAAGCAAAATATTAAAATGTCTCAGCTTTTTGAGATAACAGCGCACTCTGGTGGACATCTGAATAATTGTTTTAAGCACATTTTCATACTGAGTAACAGTATATATAAAAACCAGCAGCCTTTTACATTTAATCTAGTGAAATTTTAGCCTCTCATTATGCTATCCTTACCGCAAAATTGTCACATGCTATGTCCACAGAAGGCAATCGGTCAATGGCAACACAGTTTAAGGCCAGGTTCACACTAGCGTATTCTACTCTGCGGACAAAAAAAAAAAAACACCCAATGAAAGTAATGATTACCGGTACCGCTACTGCAATGTCACACTAGCATTTCACAGAGAGGAATATGCGCTGTGATGCTTCATGTCATGTAAGTAGCAACAGGAATTGAACAGTTGTGGTCACATAAGAGTTAAGGGATGAGAAAGTGAAGTGTTTTACATGGGAATACTGCCCAGATGCTATTTTTTGTAAAACGCGTAGGAAAATACACCAGTGTAAATGCACTGGCACTTTACAAAGACGCTGAGGAGAATTCACCAGTGTGAACCTTGCCTAAGATGTGACAAACTGAATGTTGGAAGTAGGCAATGTAAAGCGACACGGAGGGTTTCATCTACAAATTAGAGCAGCTATTTCTTCATAGTGCTGATATGGATTAAATAACTAAAAGATGCCATGATACTGGTCACTTATCTACATAAAACTTTATTTATACATTAAATAACCGAACATATCACATACTACAGATAATACAACCGATCTTTCTCAAATTAAAACCTTGATATACTGCCCAAATTTTAGGCACTAAAAACAGGCGCTCTTAAAAACAAAGCATCTTTATGGAAAAACAAACAAAAAAAAACAAAACACACGTTTAAAAACCAGCATCAAGTGTGAACAGGTTCTCAGATGGCTTAGACATAACCCCCATCTTCTGGTATTCACCAACTTTCTTCTCAAAAAAGTTGGTTTTCCCTTCCAAGGAAATGTTCTCCAATGAAGTCAAAAGGATTCTCAGACTTAAAAATCTAGGAGAGAAATGCCAGCAAGAATGGGAGTTTAAGGGTACAGGTTGCAGGTTCATGCAGTTGGCAATGTACTAGTTAAACAGTGCTCTCGACGGGAAGTCTGTTTACAAGTCACTGAATTATACAATCTGGATTTAAATTACCTTTTTAAAACCAAGTTCCAGTAAGAGACGATCTGCTACAAATTCAATATATTGCTTCATCAAAGTGCAGTTCATACCAATTAGCTCCACTGGTAAAGCTTCAGTCAAGAATTCCTGAAGAAAATAAATAGCGTTCACAATGTTTTACAGTTTAAAAAGACCACATGATTATAACTTATTGCAGGCCATTGCTCTATATGACCTTCAAAACAGTAGCCATTTGTTTCCTATTTCAGGGACCTGAAAGTCCTGCTCAGTGGCAGGTAACTTATATAGACAGATGTGTGCACTTCCAAGTAATACAGTTTACCATAGGTGGCCCTATCAAGGATATCAAAGCCTAGAAAGGCCGAAAAATAAACAAAATTCATAATCCACCCAGTGCAGCCTATTATTCGGCAATGTTGATCCAAGACAATGATCCTCACCTTAGGGTAGAAAATGCATCCAGACTCCAATTCAGAGTAATTCCCTGTGTAAAGAACCCACCTCCAGTTATTCAATACCGTGGGCCAACTGTCATATTTACTGTAATAATGTCCACAACTGAGAGTCTTTCCCTTCTCATCAGATAATGACAAACCTTTTCAAACAGGTTTGTCCTTTACAATAGAGAACAGATATTCTGTTCCTTTTTCTAGAAAAGGCCATTTTTGGGAGGGATGGGCCAGTGTGACTGGTAGAACGAGGTCTATAATTAGTGTCAGAGGAGTGGGCACTTGTGGGTCCAGAATGATAAATCAATGCACCAGCAGAGCGTTCTGGGATTTGCAGTATAAGCAGTGAATGTGCCGTTTACCGGCAGGACAGCTCTTAAGACATTTGGCATTCTCTCAGGGGCCAAATACAACTGGACTGCAGGACAGAGTTGGACACCCCTAATGTAGACCCGAATATAGAACATTTTACCTGTTCAATCTCAACTGCATCAGTGATAATCTGTTGGACACATCTCTCTGAAGGTTTGTGTACAATATGTTTAAACAGAAGGAAAGCGAAATCAGTGTGCAATCCCTAGGGGAAATAAGAGTCATTTAGGATGTTGCTCAAAGAATGATGGTTAAAGTAAAATAGAGGAAAGTTAAAGCAATTACTTCATCTCAGCTAATAAGTTCATTAGAGAACGTGAGTCCAGGCATCAGGCCCCTTTTCTTCAGCCAAAAATGAACCAGAGAAAAAGATGCCTTCAACAGCAGCAAAGGCTACCAGACGCTCACCTGGGGAGGGGGGTAAAAAATAAAATAAATAATGAATTCGCATACACCCAACACATGGGGCAATATTTGTTGTTAGCCATTTTTACCACCACATTTCCTCTGACTGATAAGGAACCAGGTTAGACACCTAAAACTCATGTTAGGCAGTACATGCAGAGAGGACCCAAGGCCACAGAATGATCATGGATTTTGAGGATGGCCTTAACGAGACCAGTTGTTAGATCTTCCTATAGGGGCAAAACTTACCATTTAACCTTCTAGTATATTGCTTTGTTAGCTTGTAGAGAGCACCAGTTGTTGCGCCCTTATGTCAGATACCTTTTGCACTCTTCATGCAGCTGTAGGCTACCGTTTAAATGACCAGTAACAAAAAAAATATATATATATAGAAAATTCCCATTTGGATAAGCATGTCTGTTATTGAAATCCAGCACTTGTAAAGAAGTCATCTTTGAAGTTCAGTCTGTTTTTATATTTACTGTTAGGCTGGGATCACGCTAGCCAATTTTCAGCTGAACTGGGAAAAATTCTCCATTGTTCCCTGTGGAATAATCCACACAGGCTATTTGTGTTTTATATGTTTTACATAAAGCATTTATAAGATGTGTGCCCTAAAGCCACTTAAAGTGTAAGTAAACCCTATTTTTAAAGATTGCCCCATTAAAGTATTGTAAAGTGGAAAAACGATTAATGAAATCCTCTCTCACTTTTTCACTCTGTAGCACTTGTTATCCCTCGTTCCTGTAGAGTATAAGGCCACGCCCCTACCCGTCTCACATTCTCTGTCTTACAAACCAACTTTGTCCTAGTCGGAATTCAATGCTGCAGGGCTTGTGTGCAGTGAAAGAAAAGTATCACATTACTAAACATGCACTAGCAGAATGAGTCATTGTGCGACCTCATTAGGGGGAGGGGCTTCTCAAAACTATACAGGAAAAGCAAGTACATAAGAAATGCTAAGGAGAAAGGCTGCTGGATTAAGAGGTGAGAACTCAAAAACAAAAAATCGTTTTTTTCTTTTCAATGTTTAAGTTTATGTTTCAACATTATAAATATAATATATATGTATAGTTTGGTCAATAACTTTACTTACACTTTAAATTAAATAGCTAAATATCTCTCTATACACATTCTAGAATATAAAGTAACTATAAACACATTTAAGGAATTTCACATCAACTCCAAACCTTACAGAAAGGTGTTTCTCTGTCACTAATCCAACGCTGTGCCCATTGCGCCTTCTTTTTCACACAGGGTAAAGTTTCTATTGCATTGAAGAGTAGCTCCCTGTAAAATAAACTGGGCATTACAGAAGGTTTCTAAGGGTTCTAGATTCTCTAATTGCAAACTGGCTAGTTTCATTACTAATTACTACATCAGCAGTTCTGTTCCGAACCGTGGAGTTGCTTCCTGGCTTGTGCACAGCTGCATGTGTACTGGGATCCAGTCTCCTGTATTTACAATATACCAACTTGTCAGGATACAGCCTATTCCAAATGAGATCAGTCCATAAAGCCACCAGGTACTGTACAAATTTCCTGGGCTTCTAAATCCAGCCAAAGGGTCTGGTTAATATCCAGATACAATAAGGCATAGTATTACTAGGACGTAGGCTTACCTTTCAATGGGGTCTTTAATGTAAGAGTCAATAAGAAGGCTGTACATTTCTGAATGTATGTTCTCCATTGCAATTTGGAAACCCTAAAAACAGCGAGCTTCTGTCACCTGGACTTCCTTGGTAAACCGTTCCACCTGATAAATCGTTAAAACAGCGCTGCACTTATTCTAGTGTATCCTGCAAGTTCAGTGTCAAACTCTGCTCAGAGGATCATATAACTAGGGTACATTGCTCTGTAATTGCAAAAGCAATGCAAAAAAGCAGAATTTTCTAAAGACCAGAGACTGTGATTTTAGGAATCCCAGTGCAATGGCTCCACTGTAGTTTTTCCCACTCTGGAACAGCCAGTAGGACTAGCGAAGTAATGTCCAGGCCTGAACCGAATGCTTTTAGCCATCGGATCGTGTTTATCCACTCCTTCCCCAGACCAAGTAAAGGAAGGTAACACCAAAAAAAGGAAAATGGCTGAGATGTATTTATAGTATTATAGTGTCTGTGCTTCTGAAAATTTTAGGTTGCATCTATAAAGTATGTTATTTGTCTATTGACCTTTAATAATTGGGCTTTCTACGGGCACTTCTTGAATATATAGGGGGGAATTCACCATTCAGCGAAGTGAGCTCCGAATCCTTCGGCTCACTTCGCAAATGGTATTATGTGCTCGATGATGTCCTGCACACGGACATCAGCGAGCGCATTAAAGGGATTCTCATCTCGGCGAGACCAAAAGAGTTGCCTCACCGAAACGGGAATCCCTTTAACGTGCTCGCTGATGTCCGCGTGCAGGACATCATCGAGCGCATAATACCATTTGCGAAGTGAGCCGAAGGCTTCGGAGCTCACTTCACTGAATGGTGAATTCCCCCCATAGTCTCTAAAGCACCACACAAACTATTAGCACTTTGTGGGGTCTGTTTAACATACAATATGGCTGCCATCATTAAAGATAAAAACAGACAAAGAAAAACTCACAAATCTAATGATATCCGTTTTAGTGTATTGTATATTTAAATGTATGTGTTTAAAAAAAAAAATTATATAATATATATATACATATATACTGTATATATATATATATATATATATATATATATAAATAAATATAAAAATACTGCCATTGCCCGTCATAATTAAGTTGCCATGGCAATTGCAATGCAGTACTTAAAAAAATTCTTTGAATTCCTGATTTTTATTGGATTGTGTTCAAATGTAACTTTTTTTTTTTTTTTTTACAAGAACTATGAAGAAAAATTGCAATGTCAATCCAAATAGGACTTGTTTTTCTGGCATTACTGATCCTTTAATAAATGGACACGCTTACCAAGTTTTCATTCACAAGCCCATCACTTGCTGCAAAGAATGCCAGCACATACGAAATGAAGTATCTTTCTTCAGGCTTCAAAGACTCCCAGTGCTGAAAGTCCTTGGAAAGATCAACCTAGAAAGATTACATCTCCATGAGGCACCATTACTGTGACATAGTAAGTAGATTTAGCAAGAGGAGACAACATAAGACTGCAGGATTCCACCAATTACTAAACAAGTCTAAAATTGAGACCATGACTATGCAAAAGGACAGGGTGCTGCACTGAAGCTTCCATAAGGCCTTTATGTAGAACACTTCATAACATACCCCTCAAGTGCTCCGGATTATGCGGGACAGTCCTGGTTCCCTGTACCCACCCCCCTGAGTTACATCCCTCTAACCTTAAGGCCGGTGCCTTGTTCAGACATCACTAGCATGCAGCCAATCAGATAAGAATGAGAAGTGCCTTAGCAACATCACCACCACACAGGTGGGAAGTATGCCAGTGACATCATGGGGGGGTGGGCTGCGCTGTCCTCCTTTGGTAACTTGAGGTGTGAAAGAAGTGGCAGTAGAAACGTTTGACAGAACCGGACAGTTGGTTTCTCTTGGCAACACGAAAAATGCAACTTATTTCAAGTCTTGGGTTTTCAAACAGCATTAAATAAGAAACTGACTTTAGGTTCACTATACCTGAACTAACTATGCATAGCAGTAAAGCATTGCAGTTTCCTGCTGCCACCAGACCCAAAAAATAAAGCAGTATAAACATTTAGGAACAGTTCCAAAAGCTGCATGTTGCTTAAAAGGCCTGTATACAATCCCTACATATAAGCAAGATCTCAGGCAAGATACCATTTAACCCGCATGGGATATCACCAAACTAGTGAGTTTTCTCCAGGGCGGATCAGGAGATTGAGCTCCACTATCTATTAGTTATGCTACCCAGTTATTAATTTATATTACTTACCTCTTCTGCTGTCCAAAAAGAAGCCTCTGCCTTTTTGTACATCTGCCATATATCATCGTACTGAATAGGAAGGATAACAAAGCAGCCTGGGTTGTCTCTCAGCAAAGGTTCTTCAAAAGAGCCATAGGTTGCCGACCCCTGCCTTAAAGGGAAGTGTTTCTCCCCAGTAGTTGTTTCATGTGACGTAGAATGATTATCAGTGCTGCCTGCTCAAACTCCCGCACCAAGAAGTAAATAGTTTGTGTGTGACGTGTACCAGCCAGTTTTCCATGAAAAGGTACCCTCCCCTGGACATTTTTGCCCTACTTACTACATGTGCACAAGTCAGCTTTCCCTCTGTAATCTCCTGCATTCCAACTTAATTTATGCGGCCAAAAAGGTCAGCACACTGCTTAACCAATCTGCAATTTTCTTTATATTGTTAGTGGTCCTTAAAACCTCTATGTTTATATTAAAAATGTACAGTATATGAGCACTAATCTTAAACATAATCCTAAATCGTTTTTTAAAGGAAAAAAACAAAGTCACTGTGTGCATTCAAACACAAAACATTTATTTCACACTCATCTCTAACAGTTAAACAGGTCTCCAAGGTTCTAAGATTATTAGCAAATTATGCCCCCCACTCCCATTTTATTGGTACAGTTAACCCAACTGGGTATTAGAAAAATAAAAATTAGAGACTCTCATTAACCCTACCCACACATAGTAATAGAAAACACCAATAGATGAGCGAGCCTCACCCGCTCCCTTTCCGCTCCAGGTGAGGTCAGAGCGAGCCTCACCCGCTCCCTTTCCGCTCCAGGTGAGGTCAGAGCGAGCCTCACCCGCTCCCTTTCCGCTCCAGGTGAGGTCAGAGCGAGCCTCACCCGCTCCCTTTCCGCTCCAGGTGAGGTCAGAGCGAGCCTCACCCGCTCCCTTACCGCTCCAGGTGAGGTCAATGCGAGCCTTAAATTGGGTGGCCGAAATAAGACAAGAGGATTAGAGTTTATTGCGTTGTCACACTGAGGATCGCAATTCTGCGCCGCGTACCAAGTTCTCTTTGTCCTTTATGGGCACCTCCGCAATGTGAGGTGTACAGTCATCCTCTGGAGTAAGCCAAATGCGAGGGGACAGCATGATCCACAGTGTAATAATAGCCACCGACCGCACACAATATCACCACTACCCACAAGGAGCTACAGGAACTTTACTAGACACGTGAAGCGGAGCATTTTATATTAGGCGATGGAAGACTGAATAACCAATAAGGAGACGATAAGCTGCCCAGCTCCGCATTTTGATTGGACAAAGCCTTTGTTAAACAATAGCACCCACCAACCAGCAATTTCCCAGGAAGGAATATCTGTAAAGGCAAGGCTGTTGATTTGACGCTTCTACTTAACGTAATGAAAAAATTGTAAATTGTCTTAAGGACCCAGTTCTGTTCCAGAACACCAGAATAAAACCCAACAAATTATTTAAAGGGCCAATAACACCAAAAAGAGAATATGTCTTTTTAGATTTGCATAGCCATTAATTCCTATGCAGCCACTGACAGTTAAATTGCTGATTTCTTTTGGTTTGTATTGTGTGTCTCTCTACTACTGGTTGCAGCCAGACTGGGTGTTCTAGGGTGCTTTCTGAACACATATTATCTACATTTTAACAGATGGCTGCAAACACAAGTAAGAGAAACAAAGAGACAATGGGATAAAAAAAAAGTTCTGATGGATGTTTGGTGTGGATTGGCAGGTGGTTCAGGCGAATTCAAACATCTCAACTGAAGTACCTTTAGGCAAAAAAAAACATTATTGCACTCAGAATTACAGTTGTTTTGGGGTGGCAGCAGCCTCACTTCCTCAGATGTGTATTTAGTATTGGCAGAGACACATGGGCATCTATTTATCCAACTAGAATATTTAATTTCGGTGCCTATCATGTGCAACTTTCATATTTTGCAGGGCTGGACTGGCAATCGGGCATACTGGGCAAATGCCTGGTAGGCCAACTGTCCTCAGGGGCCAACGCTGGCAGCTGTAGCGCTTCACTGGCCGGCACAACGGCCAGTGAAGCGTTCACTCCAGTTATGAGGGGGTCGACGTTGACTCATGTGACCCGATCGGTCACATGAGCCAATACATTACGCTGATTACAAGCGCTCCCGGCTTTCAATTACACAGCACAAGAAGGAAATGCAGCTCAAGATGCAGGAGAAAGGTTTGGAGCAGCGATGCCTGCTGGATGGGGTAAGTGAAGCCACCCCTACCCACCAATGATACCCC
>WMED01018999.1:0-12547 GCA_019650415.1 Pipa parva | reverse complement strand
TTGGGCACAGATGCTTTTATTAAAGTGAAGTTAAATCTAGGTGATGGAGCCTCTTTAATATTTTGTTCCTGGTGGTTTCTGAGGTCCCTGGACCTCAGCTGATGCCACTTACAAACTCTGTAATTACACCCTTGAATATAGAATATATTTTTCCTTTTACATTATCATTAAAGTTGATATTTATTTTCATTTTCTACTATCTCCTGTTGAAAAAATGTATTTTCCTTTTACTTTTGGAATGGTTCCAGAAATCTCGGGTCCAATATTTGACAAATGGCGCCCCCCCAACATGATTCTACATCCCCCTGTACACTAATAAATGCCCAGTTACACTTCACAGTGCCCCTTTAGGCCATCCATTGTATTGAAAAATAATCTGAGCCTAGATATGTCTGTCTTTCTGCCTGCTTGGGGCCAAGAGCAACAATGAAAACCCATTTACCCATTTTATAGCCAACAAAACATACCACATGCAGAGAATCAAGGAAGGCACAAAATAGAGGAGATATGCATAAAATAATTGTGATCATTTAGGCATTTCTGTGGATCAATGAGGAGTCCAGTCTCAAATGGCCCAATGGCTTTTAGTTACACCACTGTATATTAAAGAATATATAGCCTAGCTGTTTGATAAAATACTATTATACAGGTAGCCTTAATTATTAAGCATGTTCTGCCAATACACCATAAACTTTCCCCAATAGATGTTATTAAACCCTAAACCTGGCAAGTTATAAATAAATTGGTAGGAGACCAATTCATAGAATTCTTTCCCTTTTCCAAGCTAAATCATAGAAACCTTGTTTTGTTCATAGCTGGAAGAGATGTGTCAATATTCAGTTGGTCTTATGTTCTTCTATGGTCACAAATTTCTATCACAGTCCAGCAAACCGCGCCGGCGAATTTACAGCCAATGCAGGTCTTCATCATGTGTCAAACCGTAGAAAATCCATAGACAATACGCTGGACTGATAATGGTAACTGAAAGGTTGGTAAATAGGTGCATATTTCCAACTTTCCAAATACTATTTTTGCCAACATTTTCTCAAAAGGCACAAGCAAGGAACTGTCTTCCATTAAAATTCATTTAAAAAACTGGCGTCAAAACTCATGACCAAAACACTATAAAATGGAGATGTTGCCCTTTCTAATCATAATTCCCGTGTATTGTTAGTACGTAGTCATAGATTTAGGTTACTATAGTTATAGTAATATCGTTATAGCTGCATTTGCCTCCTTTAAGGAAGAACTAAAGTCTTGTTCGTTCCAGGGGTGATTCTTGACAGTGGATTAAGGACACACTTACCAGAAAGCATTGCCTCTTCTCACTGTAACTCACCAATTTTTATGTTCTTGACAAAAAAACGGAATAGTATATTTTAATAAAAATAAAAAAAGTTTAAAAAACAATTTAAAGCCAAATTAAAGGAACATCAAAACACATTCCTTCCAATTGTATTAAAGTTATATATAAATGCAAACAAGGATTTATGAAATGATTTTTCAAACAGTGGAAAAAGAAATTGTAGAAAGGTAGAGATATATTCTGTTTTGGACTAAATAATTCAGTTTTATTGTTTATTTAGTAGTTGGGGAAATTCTAAGCTCTCCTTGACAGTACAGAATGACAGATAAATATTAAAGGATTTATTTAACGCCTTTTATTTTCATAAATAGTAAGACAGGATGAAATACGACGTGGGATTTAAGCTGTCATCTATTTTACATTTCATTGTCAGGCTTATTCTTTAGAAAACTTTTCATATTTATGAAGCCATGGTAGAAGTAATGTGCTATCCTCTAAATCCTGTATTAAATGTTGCGTTATACCTGTTCCATTTATCACATGGCTGTAAATGATAAACAAGAAAGCATATATCCCTAAATATACTCCACACATAATATATAAGCCTAAAATAATATAGTTTCTCGCTCCTTTTTTCAAATCTCTATCATCTTTGAAAATTATTATTAAAGAAGAACTAAGGTCCTCTAACCATAACTGATATGCTGAAAGTACAGGGTCTGCCATGTTAAATCGCTATAGTATGAAGCAGTAAATCAGTACCTTTGTAGTCCTATCTTATAAAACTGCTGGTTCCAGTATCTCATGGCTGCCATGTTGGATCCTCATAAATATGCTAATGAATTCTGACATGTCATCACACATATTGTTTGATTGGTTGGGGATTATCACATGACCTATTAAAGGCAAACTCTTGCGGTTTTAGGAGAACTTGTAAAAGTAAAAATACTGTAATTACTTTTGAAAATGCCTTTTAGTTGTGGAGTAATAGCATAGCGGTTATGTGCTATGACTTTTATTTGGAAGGTTGTTGGTTCAAATCCTAATTTTTGTTTTTTTGAATGAATGTTACTAGCTTATTAAATCATTTATTTCTTAACAAAATTGTGTCACTGTATTCACAAAACAGAGGTACCAACTTATTTAGTGCAAAAAAAAAAATATAATAATCAATATGTTATCCAACAAACTTCCATATGTAAAACATACACTGTAACCACTATGCTATACCACAACAAGCAAAGACTCATAAGAGCATTTATTCTTTATTCCTCCTATCATTCTAACTGGCAAGTCATTACACACATAAGGGGTAATTCAGCATAGGCCAAACTTACCCTCCGATCCTTCGCCTCTGCTTGCACGTACTGTTATTCACTGGCTGATGTCCTGCGCGCAAACATCAGCGAACGCTTTAAAGGGATTCCGAGGCGACTCAAGGCGAGCCTTGCTGAGATTGGAATCCTTTTAAAGCGTTCGCTGATGTCCGCGCGCAGGACATTGCCTCCAGCTTCTTGTTATCATTTTTTTTTCCTTAGTTTCCAACATCTGAATCCCCCTTACTTCCCCCTCTTGGGGGGTTATTCACTAAGGTGCGAATTCGACTGTCGAATTTGCAAACAGCGGATTCCAATAGCAAATCCGTGACAATTTCCCCATTGTAAAGTTGCAACAATTTTTTTAATAGATAGATAGATATTTATTTTGTCAATTCTACATATGTACATGAGCACATACAAGTATTGAAATTGCTTTTCTCAACTCTCCAGCGTACATGACAATGGGGATAGGAACATAATTTACAAGAACCAGTGGGCAAAAGTAAAGTGCAAATGCAATACCATATATATACATCGAATACAATCGAATAAAATCGAATACATCGAATATAATTTACAAGAACCAGTTAATGTTAAAATTACGACAATTTTCCCATAATAAAGTCGTGACTGCAACAATATTCTCATTATAAAGACATGACTGCGACCGTAGCAGCCTATTGCGACTGTCTTTATCTGGCGAATTCGCACCTATACGCAACAATTCAGACTTTAGTGAATAACCCCCAATTTAATCTTCATTGCTGATGTGAACAATTGCAGAAGCAATTGGTTCTCTTGCTCCAGTCTGGTTAAACCGAAATCAACCAGGATTAAAATGTCAAATTGCGCTTCCTTTCCTGTCTGTAAAGGCATCTAAACATTTTCCTTTTCAATTATATGTATAGTATATATCTATTTAGTCTGAAAAAGTACAGTTGGCTTCCCTCACCTTGTACCAAGTAGTTAAATCTCAACCCATAAATCTTCAGACTTATCTCTTATCCCTAAAATAACATCATCTTTTACACTAGCCTTGCATCATGTTAAACATACATACACCCCCCCCTTTACCTTTTCTGTTTATTCATAACCTCCTAGATCAGTTATAGCCCTTAATATTCACTGTTTTGTTATGTGACTTAATCATGTTTCAGCAATTCCCACAGCACGCTAACTCAAGTTCTTCTATTTTCCTTTAATGCTACTTATATTAGTCTATGATTACACTACATGATTGTACATTATTTAAAAAATAACCCTTATTGACACCTGAGGTAGCCCCATTCCTATCCATTCACATGTGTCCTTTCCATTCCCTATTCCCTATCTTTTACCTCTACCCCAGAATCTTATCTTCTCCCCCAAATCTAGTTTATAAAATCATCCGATTCTTCAGCAATTTTCCAAAACCAGCTTTACCAACCACAGAGAACATAGGAGGAGCTTTCCACTACTGTTAAAAATAAACTGCATTCAATAAGGTGGTTGGAAATGAAATATAATCAGTATGGAGTCTGGAGCTCTGCAACACAGACAAATTCTGAAACTATTATAAGATGCGCACTCTTTTATTAATACTGGCTTTTACATTAAATTATTACTCTTTTTTTCACTTGCCCTTAAAGCATATCCCTTGTCCACTAGGGAGAGGCAATATTGATATAACTCCAGGTGGTGGCAAAATTAGACTTTAACTTTGGTAAATAATTCAGTTCATTTTGGGAACACTGGAAAACAGTCGCTAGGATATGGCTGGGGGACGCTTACCTAATCATTTTGTGATATTTCTAATGGAAAACTCAAGGCAATATTTCACATACTATGAAATAAAGGACTTGTTCTGTTTCAAGTTCAAAAGAAAACAAGGTAATGCATTTTAGCGGAAGGGATGTTCTTACAAATTGAAGCGTCTACATGAGTAATAAAATCTGCAAGAGCTATCAGTTTATAACGTAGCTCTGAGCTTGTAATTAAGTAGAGGAGACCACATGGCGCTTGTAAACTTTTCTGATTAATCTGGTATTTACAAAGCCGTTTTAATGAATTGCAATAATATTTGCAAGTTAATTAATAGAAAATAAACATGAAAACATTGCATATGTATTATATTTCTTTTACTAATGAAAAACATCTTGACTTTTCTGTATTTATAGGAAGGCAAGGAGTGGGTTTACTCTGTTTTTGCTTTTTGGGGGAAAATTCTCTCGATCTATCTTTTTTTTATCATCATCAGAAATTGTTCTGATGTGTATTAGATACTGAAACAATCATTTAACTAGAATAATTATTTATAAAGATTTAAATGATTTGGCCACTTCCTCCAAAAATGATAAAAACACATAGGTATTCACAAGCAATATCTTTAAACTTTGGACCAAATGCCATATTTGATGATTTGTAGAGTAGGTCAGTAAATGGTTCTAGATGACAGTAAACACCTGCTTTTTAAAGCTATAGACACATAAAAAAGGGTTAGGGAATCTAATTCCAAGCATTATTGGTCACCTCTGAGGAGTAGCCGGTGACAAAAAAGCCAGGGTAGCAGCATATAAAACAATGTAAGCCATATTAGTAGCAGAGTTTATGTGGGAGGAAGACATTTAGCAAACCTTTTATTTA
This sequence comes from Pipa parva, assembly GCA_019650415.1. Lineage (NCBI taxonomy): Eukaryota > Metazoa > Chordata > Amphibia > Anura > Pipidae > Pipa > Pipa parva. The sequence continues at coordinate 7,300 of WMED01018999.1, read as the reverse complement.
TTTAGATTCCCTTAATAGTTTGGAGTATTTTAAAGCCTTACTGATTATTTTATTATCTTGCATCCACCCAGGACATCATCTACAACATTGGGGGCCTGTTCACCTTCCAGCAAAGGTTTGATGGACTAGGAGGATGGTGGGCGGGGAAACATGTGTTGCTGGGCAGCATGATGGCAATGCACTTCCTGTACGAGCATCACTACAATGCAGCCAGTTACCAAAGGACCCAATGGACCAGCAGTGGTCCATGAACCAGCAGTATCTACAAGACAAATCAAAATGTCACATGGCTAGAAATGACTAACATTGGTTGGAAGAGCATGAAGAAGATTTCCAAGTACTACCCTGGCCCTCTAAATCCATGGAACCAACTCAATCATCCTTCTATGGATGCTCCCTCATGAAACTTGTGAGATAAATTGCTATCAGTATGGCTCTAAATACCTGAGACAACCTACCTGGACCTTATTGAGTCACTCCCAGCCTAGATTCTTTCCATGCTGCACAAGGTGGTTGTTACTGGTAAGTTAACATGAGTCTGAATGAATAGATCCTAGCTCTCTGTGTGGGGAAAGTAGATTGTAAGCTCTGTAGGGGCAGGAATAGGTGAATGAGCAGTCTCTGTGAAGAATAAATATCAACTTAAGGTGTGCTAGGGTTCACTTAGAGGTCACAATAATGATACATACTTAAATAAAGACTAGTTATCCCAATTAAAAAATTCATTGTAAATTATTTAAGCCTATTGGTTTTTGAATCATGACATGCTATTGTAAGCTCTCTAGCTGAGTAACCCATCACTCAACTCTATTTCCATATATACCCAATATCTATTAATCCGATCAAAAAATATTATATATAAACTCACGCTTAAAACTATTTCTGCTGTAATGTTCATGAAGTAGAATTTGCCAGCCAGAAATTGCTGCTGGTGCTATAGGCTATTATTTCACTTACAATGGACTTCTATTTTCGAAATGTCATGTTGCTTTGGTAACCCGCTTCAGAAAACAAACAAGTTCTTTTCTGCTGGTCTGTTAATGGATGGAATTCTCTCGCAAGGGTGGTGCAATATCAAGGTCACATTTATATAGGAAAAAAAACTCACCGAATAAAAAGTGTAAGCAAAGATTAGATAACATTTAGTCTTGCGAATGGTAAAGAAGCTTTCAAGCTTAACTTACTACTGAGGATTGTTTTGATCCCATTTCCTGCTTCTGATGTGATTTGGGTTCATCTAGTCTCCAGGGTTCCTGCCTGTAGGAAATCCTCTGAAGAGGTTAGGGCGGAGTAGGAGGTTGCACAGGGACATGACACAAGCTATACCTAGGGTGCAGAGTCTAAGGAACTCCCTGGCCTTCACCACTGACCCCAGCAAGGGGATGTGGGCTTAGCTGCAGATAATCCCTAAATCGTGGCCCCTAGGTTAGCTGTCCACCGGATGGATGGGTAAAGCAAAAGATGTAGTCCAAAAATGAATCCAAAGGTCGAGGCAGGTGGTGGGTAGCTTAGTTCGGTCAGAAGCAAAGGTCAAGGCATGCAGAGAGCAAGAATACTCCCAAAAACAGGCTGTGGTCAAATACAGGTTAACAGGAACCAGGAACAGAATAGCACCCAAGAACAAACGAAGTAGATCTATAATTTGGCGCCAGAAACCTGGACTAATCACCTTATAAAGACAAAATGGCGGGACTGCACCGGAAATGATGCGACCTCGACAGAACCGCATCGAATTTTTGGAACCACGGTGGATTTATGAGATGAAAACACACGAGAGTGATGTAACTGCTGTGACACCAAAGAAGACAGGTACGCCGTATTCCTGGCACTGCCTCAGTCTCCTGTTCCAGTATCTACTCCACAGGTGGTCACTGTTTACTCAACAGAAAAAGCTAAGCCTCTTATAGGAATCACTGGTGAAAACTGGCACACTTGCTAGACTGTGAGCCTTAGGTAAAGCCTATATCAACTGCTGATGCCCATTACCCTAGAGATCCTAACATAAGTGAAGTAATATATTTTATTTTTTAGAAAAGTTTGATTTTTTTAAATAAGGTTTATTTAACTCTTACATCTACTCTTTAACTCTACACTCTCTTCTGAAATGTATTCTGGCCTGTCTGACTAGCAGTCCCCTAAATGTAATCAGTTACAAACCCAAGCTTTATTCAATAAAACTTCCAATTTTACTGATAACCTATTTAATGGAAAATATAATACATTCCTTCAAATTAAGGAAACCAAGTGAAATGCACTTTCCATGAAGTCTTTATTTAATTAAACGTCAAAGGCCTTAAAAATAGAAAACAAAGTGCGATGAACACAATACTTTAGGATAATGCAGGAGGCTTGTGTTTTATAGAGTTTTTCACTTTAGATTTTCCCATTGAAGTACCTAATTCATTTTCTTTTTGAGGTGTTGTGAAAGAAGTTTATTTTTAAGGCTTTGTAGATACATTGATTTTTATGCACACAGTCACTTGTGTTGCACTGTCATAATAATATACACACGACAAACATATATTCTTCAGAAGCTTAACTTGACAAAGTAAAAGATTGTTTGTATGCATTTTACATGCCTTTGTGTCTATAAAAATCAGCACAATGTTTGCTGTGTGCTCAAACACATACAAAAAGCTGTCTCTGACCACCCTTCTCTAAATGCTCTTAGTAGATGGAGACAAGCATCTGTCTAGTCTGGATGAAGACCTTTTCATTTTTTTATTATATGTGAATGACAAGGATTGGATAATCCTCTAAAACTGGTTCCATAAAAAAAACCAAAAAAAACCTTCAACCACTTATCTGCAAAAAGTAGACTAAAAAATGAATGACATTTAAATGCCTTATGATTTCATGAACAGAGTATGAGCACACTTTCTTCATTCACCAAACAGTCATGTTCATGTTCTAGAGCTGTCATCACGTGGATGTTGTTATGGCCTATAACATCACAAAGGTGGAGTGATCATTCAGTAATAATACTCTGTAGGACAGGGGTCTGAAAAATGTGGCCTGGGGACACTTAAACACCAGAGACATCCTTGGGACAGAAGAGAGCAGACTGAGGGGAGAGCCTCCCCACCAGTAGCCAGATTACCATGCATGAGCATTGTGTGTAGGTAAGGAAGCATTGTTCAGTGGCCAAAAGACTGATGGTGGGGGGTGGGGGGGGGGGAGCTCATTGTATTTAAAATGGATGAGGCCCACCAATGTCAATTTTTTTCTATGTGTGGCCCATTTACCTGTCTGAGTTAACACTCTTGATGTAGGGGATAGAACCAGGCAACCATCAATTTTTGTTAGTCATGTCTTTCGTTGTTAGATGGTGAAACTACCTCTAACAAACACGAATCTCACATAATCTGACTGACACTTTACACAGAAGATATGTCATGTTTTTTTTCCCCGTATTTTTGAGCCATTCTCAGATGAGCTGTCATTGTTGTATTTCCGTTGACAGGGGAATAAAATAAAATCACAGTGAGTGAAAACCTCCTAGAATACAGAGTCGTTTCACTCTCCAACATGTGTCTGTTTCTGCCATTTATTTTTCTAAATTGTCCTTTGATCTAAATCTTAACAAAAAATAAATAAAAGAGTTTACAAAGGGTGTTGAAAATCAGAAAGAGAACGTGAAGGGGATCAGAAGGGTTAATGCATCTCCTTGAACGGATGAAATGAATGGTGGCAGTGGAAGTACATTGGGAGAAAACTATTGTATTCGCTAAAGAAAATATTGAAAGAAAGGGAAATGTGAATGGGCAGAAGAATCTAATTGTTATCATGAACCGCCGTCAACCAGTATTATAGACTGATGCAACATGTTCTATTGAGTTAGTCAGGACTTGTAATACATGTGCAAATCCATTTATTTTACAACAAAAGACATTCTAGGGCCCTCCCTTAGAATATGAAAATCCCAGGAACCTCTTTTCATTAGTAGGAAATGACAAGTATGTGGAATATAAAGAAGATTGTGCATCTATTTTATTTTTTTATTAAAGAGATATGAATGTTGAAAATAAAGGGAAATAATGTGAATTGATTTATCAGTCCAGGTGTGCATTGGCTGAATTATGTCACATATCAAAAGAAAAAAAAAAAAAAAAATGATGTCACAGATTTGATTGTGAAATTTTAACAAACTGAGACGATCGCTCCTTTTATATCTCAGCTACTTTTCCCCTTTTGGGGAATTTTAATATGGAAACTTGAGAGTCTTTATTGGGTAGGCACTGAGTGATAGATGAGAACACATATCTTTTATCATAACATATTCCAGCATTTTGATTTTATTGACCTTAGACTGGCTACAATAACAGTTGTTACCCTCGTCTTGCCGGCACTCAGGAATGCCAATAGTGATGGGTTGCTAGGCAACCTAGCACTACCATTTTCTTCACCAGTCTCGGCAGCCGATGTCAGCAGTGATGACCTGGAAAAAAGAATTTTCACACTCTTTGTATCCTCAGTGCAAGTATCTGTCTTGGGGCGAAATGTAATAAAATCAAAATTTGCGATAACACGATATCAAATGATTTTTACCGATTTCGCAATATCGATATTGCGATATCAGAAGTTTATCAATGTCGCAATATCGAAATTCAAATGAAATGTTTCATTTGTTTATTTCAATAGAAAAAATCCATAATATCGCAGAAATCTTGGAAATTCGATATTGCGATATCGATTTAGGAAACATTGCGATCTCGCGATATCGATATCGCGATATTGGTAAAAAATCATTCGGTATTACAATTCTGGCAATATTGATATCGCGATTTTAGTAAATTTTGCCCTTCAGAGTGAATTTTACCATGGAGTTGGCTATATAATATATATTATGTTTTTTCATTTTTTTTTTTTTGCTGCCTACTCGGCCACTGAATAAACAGACACAATGATTTGAAGGTGCTGCGGCTATTAGCCGTTCATAAAGAAGAAAGATCATTGCCCAGGGACAATGTCCAAGATGTGGGCTAGAGACCAGAACCCCGAAGCAGCCATAAAGAAGTTTCCTAATAAAGCGCTATCACTGCCAATAAAACAAACCCTGGGCTGTAACAACATAAAATGAAAAAAATAATTGACAAAGGCGTTTACTGACACTCATGTATCCAAATGGATAATGCACATGTGTATCTCAACATATGCTCCCATTTAGAAGCAACTGATCAAGCAATTTAATAATGTTACAAACCTGCAATCTGCCAGCTCGCAGTACCTCACATAAAGCGATCTGTTGCTAGGCAATGGGATGGGGCAAGCACTTCAGCTTCCATCAATTTTTATGGCGAGGCATCTGGTCATTTAAATTGCTTAAAGCTAAAATGCACAGAACATAAGCTTCAATCTGTCCTGTTCTGCTGGCCACTTCTCATCTCTCCCCACCCAGCTTGTGGTGTAATAGTTCCACTGTTCCAATTTGCCCGTATTGTTTTATGTGGTTATGCTGTTCCACTCCACCAGTGGCTCATTATTTCCACTGATCCAGTTTGCCCATATGGTTGTTATAGTTCTGCTGTTCCAGTACACCAGGATCTCAGTATCTTCACTGTTCCAGTTTTCCTGTGCGGTGTTACAGTCCAGCTTTTCTCAGTCAAACTGCCAGCAGTGGAGGGAAAACTATGGAGCTGCATCCTGGGAGTTCCCTGGCACCAAAGTCCATATCCTCTAGTGCAGGGATTGGCAAAGTGTGGTTCGCAAGCCACTTGCGGCTCATTAGCTGCTTTGTTGTGGCTCGGAGCGCACCTCCGAAGCCTCACCCATGATTGCTCTTCTGATTGGCCGTCGGCAGGTCATATGGTTGGTAGAGTGCACTCCTCCAGAAGCTCACAAAATAGTTGTTGCCACTGGAGGAGGGAGCGAAATGGCTCCCTCCTAAAAGAAGTTTGCCAACCCCTGCTTTAGTGGACCTTAGTGGTTTGAACCAGGAGTTACTTAGGCTCAATGTACAGTTCTAATACCACTTTTGCCAAAGGATCCACAATCCAGTTCTTTGATGACATAACGTTAAGGTCAAGCCATGAATCCTACTGGCATTTTGTCATTGGTTGACTGTTAAGTCTTAGATGATCATTTTGTGGAATAAGGCTCTAAAAAGGAAGATATAGTTCAAATTTGCAAGCATTGATATGTTTGATGCCCTTCAAGGGGCCTTTTAGGAAGGGTTAGCTCCTCACATCAAAGATTAGTGAATTAGTCACTGTAGACCTTCCACCTTTTATCGACAAATTGATATTAGTTCCGTTGGATTCATTTTAAAGAATGTTATATGTAGGCAAGAAAAATGTAAAAAAAAAATCTCTCCCTGTTCCTGCTATGAAGCCAGGAAACTTCCAGGCCTAGGTGATTGGGGGAACATTACCAGGGCTGGTTTTCATGAAACCATAGTCCTGGGAAAATTGAGCCCCTCCCCCAAAATCCCTCCCTTACTCCATTTTGCCCCCCCCCCCAAAGCCGTCCCTGGACATTTCTATACCATTACTATATGCATGATTCCATGATTAAGTTATTGCATCCTGTACTTATCACATTTCCCATCAATATGCTTCTGCATTTATTAATTTCGACCTAACTGGGAAATTTTTTGGATTATGCTGTTGCCAAGAGATTGGGAACGATATAATATTCACAACTGTTTCTGTGAATGCAAAGCTTGAAAAAGTCTTGCTTTGAACAATCAGAGCTGCCTTTCTTGGGCTCTATTATTTATGATCAAAGATTAAATATTGATCCGGACCCAACTGTGATAACAAGATCCACGACGCAGCTCCTCTTCGGTGATGTAACGGTTAAATCTAACCAGGAACCAGGAAAGATTGACCACCAGAATTTACTGAAGCTGGCATTTATCACGATTTACCATTCTGGCTGTGGGAATTTGGTTAAAAAGGAGGTGGGGGGATTATGAATCTAGAATTTTGTAAATAACCTTGTTTATTTGACCATAGGTGCGAGGTACAGGTGCTGCTACATTTCGGGGGGCATTTATCAGTCAATGAATCCCCATTATTTGTTTTGGGCAAATGGCTAAATGGGATACTAATTACAAACAAACAAATCTGAATTTCATTGGTTGGTCTGGTCACTCAGCCTCCCTCAGTTCTGTTACTGTTTTGGAAGGAGGGAAAGAAGAAGAAAGCTGGGGCAGTCTTATTCAGTGGAATACAATTACTGGTGATGAGATAAACCATAACTGTAATGTGTACTTTGTTCTGCAGCATCTGCATTCTCCTTCTCAGTGAAATTCAATTATTCTGAGTGAAATAAACAGACCATAACTGCAGCATGCCTG
>WMED01018998.1:0-12548 GCA_019650415.1 Pipa parva | reverse complement strand
ATAAAGTCACATACTTTAATAAAATATGTAATAATCCTGAGGTGACGGGTGCACTTTAATCTCCTGACTCCAACTGATAGTACCACACCGCTGGTACATAAGAACTGTGGTACCTACTGCAGCCAGAAGGAGGTAGACTGGTCTGATTACACTGAATACTACAATTACAGTAGTCTGGTTGCTCTGGTACTGGAGTCAAAAATATTAGGTATTTTGGCAGCTATTTTGGCAGCTATGATATTGAAGACTGTGGGGGGAATTCACGATTCAGCGAAGTGAGCTCCGAAGCCTTCAGCTCACTTCGCAAATGGTATTATGCGCATACTGATGTCCTGCACGCGGACATCAGCATGCGCATTAAAGGGATTCCCGTCTCAGCGAGACCAAAAGAGTTCCCTCGCCGAGACGGGAATCCCTTTAATGTGCATGCTGATGTCTGCGCGCAGGAGCTCACTTCGCTGAATGGTGAATTCCTTCCTGTAACTCATGGTCCTGGGCAATTTACACTGGGACTCTAGCAGCTGCAGTACAAGCAGTACAAGGGTTTTTTACTGGTCAGTGCTGTGAGGTAGTGGTGTTTTTTTTATCCTGACAGGGAACAGTTTGTCTCCTTTATACTTGCTACAGGAAAACCATTCTAGTGGTTGCCCACATCAATCCCATAAAGCTTGGTGTAGGCAGCAGTCACATGACATGGAACTTTGTTGCTAAAACTATTAGTCAGGAAACTGCTAGCCTAGTAGCCCCAGGAGGATTAATATATATATATAACAGATGTCTACTCCTTTATCTTGATTCGGTGAGGTGACCTATGTGACTAAACTGGATGCACACCCTAATGTCTGTCATTTAATGTGTGTCCACAAACCACCGATGATATGTCGGTGTGGTTTTTACATTTCTTACGTCACTGGGTCAAAACTCTAAGTATACATAAAAGATATATAAATAAAAATAGCAGTCTCCTATTCCCACAGGTCACAGCTGCTGTACCACCCCTTTGATACTCCAGACGTGGGGGCCTTGTGCTACATTTTGCATCAGAGTAATATGAAAACAAGTTTTATGTGACCATAAACAGTAGCTGGTTCTGCATTCCTCTTAAGTTTAATAAATAAAATGACTAGATTGCACTGTAGAAATGTTTGTAAATTGTCTTCAATGTCTCCAGGCGCTATGAAGGCAACTTTCCCAATTCACCTCTAAAATCAATAGAATGTACAACTTTAACAAACATCTTAACAGCACATTTGCATCTAAATTGTTTGAATGAAGTTTAACTAAAACTTGGCCTATCAAAACAGCCGGCAAGGTTATAATAAGAACACTCCCTCTTTCCTGAAAAAAATAAAGGAAAATGAAGGAATCATTCATGGATGGAAGTTCTGAAAAATATTGGAGCACGTTGAATGATAATGTGTTAGCAGGCAAAAAAGCCAACGTTCTTTGCAACTGAGCAATTGCTGCATAGCAACTGAACACAGGATGCAGTGAAGCTTGCAGTGTTTAAACTCCTGATGTCCATTTTGTCCACATTTTAAATAATGAATTGAAACATACCAACATAATTGCATATTGTGAAACAGACTCCTGCCTTCTGCTTTAACTAAACTTTTATCATTCACAAGTGCTTCAAAAGTATTAATCAACAAAAGGCTCAACGAATAAGAGAAACTATTTCATAAAATAACTGCCATTGAATTGGGAATAAAATAAAACAGAAGCCTGTGTAACTCTGCACAGGTATTTTATTTCATTCTAAAACATTAAGAATATATGCGCCTTCCCAATGCTATTTATTTTTTTTTTATATTTTACGTTTTTGAAATTGCTGAAAAAAAAAAACATTTTTTTTTTAAAAACAGAAACAAGATAATTCTTTGGAAAAAAAAAAAAAGTTATCCAAAAATGTCCGCAGTGTCAAACAGATGGGGGTTATTCACTAAAGTCCGAATTGTTGCGTATAGGTATGAATTCGCCAGATAAAGACAGTTGCAATAGGCTGCTACTGTCGCAGTTGTGACTGGGAAAATTGTTGCAATCTTAACTTTTAAAAATTGTCGCGGATTTGCTATGGGAATTCGACAGTCGAATTTGCACCTTAGTGAATAACCCCCAGAACATCAAGACAATTGCTAAGGAGGCATATACAATAAATGATAAATGAACTTGTTTCTTTAAATGCTGCTTCTCTATATGCAGTATAATATTTTATAAATGGGATGTGTCTGTATATCTCTAATCTACAATCTCTGTTCTCTACTGCATATTACTTGGTATATTTGCTTCTGTACAATTTGTGATTCTAGGGTACCTAACCCTGTTATACATGCACATTGTAAGGGTACAGTCCGATGTCAAGTTGTAGATGGGGTTTACTTTTCTTCCTATGTGGTCAACACCTTATAGATTTAAAGGGGACATATAGGTCTGTGGGGACATAAAAGGCTTTTTTAAAGCGATGGATAACAGAGGGCTGCTATAGCAGCAGGACTCTCTAATGCTCAGGCTAGTGACAGAGCATCAGTTACATTTATGACTCTACTCTCTGGAGTGGACTTTCACAGTGATTCAAAGGACCAATGGCAGAACAGTATGATGTGGTGCAAAAATAAAAATGGGTACCAGGTAATTTAGTGATAAGAAATAATTGCAAACTTAGTTAACATAACTTGTAGCACAAACTAATAGGTAGTAGCAGTGCAATAAAGATGCAGGTGAAATACTTTGAAGAGAGGTACATACAACAAAATGCTGCCCCTATAGAATGGCAACCCAATGATATTCCCAATGATTTGCAAGTTGATTCAGTAGCTCACTGCCACTTTTAGGAACCCCACTATAACACTGTCTGCTCTGGCTTTGGAATATGGTGTTTAGGGGTCAGGAGTCCCATACACAGCAGACTGAGGGAGTCTGGGATCCCTTACATAATCAATGGCTGGCTCAGTAGAATGGGCATGCAGGCTCTTTAAATGATGGTATCCGGGATTTCCTAGCACAGATAAGAGGATCCCAATGCAGAAAGGTTCCCAGTAATGAACAGGGTTATTGCCCTGAGTTCCATGAGACTGCATTTTCCCAAACAAGATGCATCAACATGATATGGATGGCACCACTGTCCTTCATTTTTTCTATGCAGTGGTTGAAAGATGGGTGCATTTGACAAAGGGCACCCGCCTGAAACATGTTGTATGTAATTATTTTCCCAATAAAGGGTTTGCAGTGATTGCTGTGTTTGGAGACTTTCTTCCACCACTATTTGTGTATTATGAGTGCATTGGAAGCCTGCTTTCTACTGATGTACTTCTAACCAGAGCAGTAGGCAGCAGGTAGGGAATGTGGAGCGTATCACACCAGACCTATTTCTGATTATATTAATAATTTACATTTTCTGTGTACATGAAAGTCAACTTTGCACCTTTTAGATGTGACAATTTAAATGAGATACTGTCTGGGGCCTCCTTTTCCTTCCTCCTCTCCTAATTCACGTTTTCTCCATTTTTTATGCAATATCATTTTCAGCCAACAGATGGTGCCATATAATTCTGAAATGTAGATATGCTATGTTATGTATATAACACATGTTCAATATAGAACTTATTCAATTCTCTGTGCCACCAGTTGGTCAGAAAAAAAAAGATGAATTTACTCTGATTCTGGGGAGAAGGGAGTGAGAGGGAACTGGAGCCTCAGCAGAGGTTAAGAAGAGGAAATGGAGTAAAGGATTTGGGCTAAAAATTTTTTTTTGAGACTTGGTAATATTTAGGGGGTAATTCAGGAAAGTCCGAACTTACCTGGCGATCCTTCAATTCACCTCATCGAGACTGGTACGCGCTCCCTTTTCTTCTGCACATGGAGATCAGCGAACGCTTTAAAGGTACTTCACCTTACCTTGCGACCACTCAAGTTGCCTCGCGAGACTGGAATCCCTTTAAAGCGTTCGCTGATCTCTGCGTGCAGGAGAAAAGGGAGCGCGTACTAGTCTCGGCAAGGTGAATCGAAGGATCGGCAGGTAAGTTCGCTCTTTCCTGAATTACCCCCTTAAAGTGTACCTGTCAGGTCCACTTAAACTTTTTTTTAGGACGGAGGCTAAGACAACCACATTCCCTTTTCAAATCGATGCTGAGCCTTTCTTTGGTGTCCTTCAAGCTAATGTATTGTGTCCTTTTAAATAAACTTAAAGTGAACAAAATGTTCTTTTTTTTTTTTTTTTTTTTTTTTATATAAAACAAGGTATATATTGAATTATTGTAGTGGTTATACAGATGATACAGTTGTTTAAATTCTGCTTAAATTTAACTATGAATAAATGCCCCAAATAGTAACTGAACCAATGCACATTTGCTTCAATATTGTTTCAGCCATTTATAGTACACTGTCACAAGTATTACTTTAAAACTTGTTTTTAAGCTTTTTTACAGCATAACTATTAGCATAGCGACTTACTGTACTACCGGTAAGAGATTTAGCTTCTGCTGTAAGCAGCAAATCATAATGCAGTTCCTTCTGATTCCTAAGGATGGAGCCATGTTGACATTATTTGTAATCCAGAAAATGATCAAACGATAAGAAACATGAAATGTGTGAACTGGTAAGGAAATGAAAAAGATAAAAAATATATATATATATATTCTGCTATGATAGATAAAACAGAAGGAACATAATATTTAAATACCATATAAAGAAAAAATACTAATTAGATTGTAGCTATTGCCATGTAGTACGTATAGCCCTGTTATTTCCCATGGAACTTTAGATAATAGATATTGAAGTGCCCCAGAAAACCCCGTTTTACTGCAACCAACAGTGAAAAAAGGGAGACAACGCAATCCAGCACAAATCATGTTCTGCATAGAAATAACTAGTATGCCGATCCAAATAGAAATGTTATTTTTCTGGTATTACTGGTCCTTTAACATATCATAAGCAGTCCCATATCTAGGGGTGTGTTGATCTGCATGGGGCACTAGGGCTGATTTCCTGTCTTGAGTACCAGGGGTGTGGCATTCCAAGGACATTTTATTGCTGGCCTGTGTAGCTATATCCCAAGTATTAGATCCTTGAACTTACAAGTAGTGAATGTGCTTTCATGTCTGTTGTACAGTGAGGCTTACGCCACTCCAAAATTTAGTTTTTCTTGTTCTGCAATGAAAATGGGGATGCCCCATTGAATCTATATGGTTGAGTAGCTGAAGGCATTCTGTTTGCAATACTGTACCATTGCTAATCAAATGTAATCTGTATCTGAGCAGCACAGTTTCTTTGATTCTAATGTTGCCTCTGCATACATGCAGGCAGGGCCGGCTCTCCCATTAGTCCATATAGGCGAATGATAGGCGTGCCGTCTGTCCAGGGGGGCGCTTGCGTGCATGTTTTTTTTTTCTTAATATGTCAGTGCTGTAGGAGGTGAGTGGGGGGGGGCGCGGGGCAAGGGGAGGCTGTACGGGGCAAGGGGGGTGGCACGGGGCAGGGGGGTGGCTGAGAGGCAGGGGGGATTTTGGCGCGAGGTGGGGGGGGGGTTGGCCTAGAGCGCCAATAGGGCCAGAACCGGCACTGCATGCAGGAGTTACACTACATAATAAAGATAATTTAGATCAGCCAGTGAATGATCACACAATATTTAGGGGGCATTACCCCATCGGGAATATATCTGAACAAATTGGTCTGTTCTGCCAGTAATCTTTTTTTCTGAAATGTTTTACTAACTCCTAAAAATTGTTTAAAGTGTACCTGTCACCTCAAAATTCTAATACGTTTTATATGTATATAAAAAAATGTACCTTTATACAGCGTTTCTCTCTGTCATCTTCCCTGTCAGCCTGACTTTTCTTTCCCGAGTCGGGTAGGCGGGGCTAAATGATGAATGACATTATAGCTCCTCCAATCAGATCCCTGCTAGATTGTGATTTAAAGGATATGAGGAACTGCACTATATACTGTATGTAGCTTTGTTTGATGGGTATTTAAAGAAGGCTGTGAGTACAGGCTCTAATTTTTGCAAACAATTTGTTTGATTTCGATGCTCATATATTTATTTGACTGGAAATATGCTGAAGTGAACTTTGCTGTAAAAATTTAAAACAGCTCATTTGTAAATAAATGATTAACTGTATTTATATTCTCTTTATCCTACATGTAACTTACTGGAATAATAGTGTTTGCTCTATAGAGAAGTACCAGCTTCACAGGATTGGGCAGGGGGATCAAGAAGGAGAGCACCTACACAGTATGGGGCAGGGGAAGGATGGGGTAGGAGTTTCACAGTATGGGGAAGGCAGGGGGGAACAGTTACACATTATGAGACAGGGGAAGGCAGTGGGGAACAGTTACACAGTATGGGGAAGGCAGGGGGGAACAGTTACACAGTATGGGGAAGGCAGGGGGGAACAGTTACACAGTATGGGGAAGGCAAGGGGGAACAGTTACACAGTATGGGACAGGGGAAGGGAGGGGGAACAGTTACACAGTATGGGACAGGGGAAGAGAGGGGGAACAGTTACACAGTATGGGACAGGGGCAGGGATGGGGGAGCAGCTACACAGTATGAAGCAGGCAGAGTGTAGTAATTACATGCAGTGTGAAGCTGATAAGCTGTAGCTTTCTGCCAGTACTTCACAGTGATGTCACAGGTCAGGATTAGCATGCTTAATGTATTCAAAATGGCTGCCATCAATGTCTAAAGCTGTGCAAATTTCAGTGGGACAGTGCAGAGACTACAGAGTGATTCTGGGTTTTTTAATACAATTTAGGAGGCAGATAGGTGTACTACTTATATATGTATTTGTGTACAGGTACCTTTAGTTCTTCTTTAAATAGGTATAATTTGATGTCTTGGAGGTTGTAGGAGAGTCTAATCTAGTGACACAGGGAATTCTTAAAGAGATATCTTAAAGGTGAACATGGGTCTAGAAATATGGTTGTAGGACAGACAGACATCTTTTCTGTATATTATCTAATATTCCACAGAAAACAATAGACGTAGTAGGCAGTTGTTTATTTAAAAGGTGGCTGCAAACGTAAAAGAGGAAAAACAAGCACAAAAACATTACAAATCAGGAATTTAAATGACAAGATTACTATTATAGAACATTTTAAGGGAAAGGTCAGATTATTTGTTTTGACACTAGTGTTCAAACTGGCATGAAAAAGGCAACAAAACAAGGAGTATGCTCACCCAATTTGGCTCCGATGGTAACTGTGTCAGAGAGCCAGAAGATGCAGGATTAACTGCCATTCCAAACCAAATGGGATTTCTTTTCCGCTGTTACTGGCCATTGACATCATGCCGGCCACAGGGGATATGATCACACAGAATTATTGAGTGTTTTTTCAGTTGATTAAAGCAGTCTCTTAGGAGAATTAAACAGTAGATTTGGCTGATTGGTCCCCATATGGAAACTGCTATAGTTCAGCCAACTATAAGATAGTCCGATAGGGAGAAAGTATTTGAGGATATATGAGATGAAGAAAATTCGGAGAAAAATCCATTAGGAGATATAAACATCCGAGCCAGAGTTTTAGTGCCAAATGAGGACATGGATAAGTTAACAAGCGTTATCTACAATTGACATGCTAGTAAAATGAGAAGGAATTTCTATACTCTAGTGTGTAAAATTAGAATAATTGATGTCCCAGAATAAAACGTAGGAAAAACCAACAAAATCATGGTGAGCAGTTTGAAAACAAGAGATGAAAAGACATAAATGGGGGTCATTCATCAAAGTCCGAATTCGCCTTCCATAGAGACTCCGCGTCTGTTTGTGTAAATATGATTAGGAAGTCGGGAATTCACTTCTTCTTATACATGAAGCAGTGGACAGCGTCAGACACCATCACATGTGTAGTGTGGCGTAGTCAGTCAGTAGGATGAGAAGTCATGCGGAGTGAGGAGAATTCCTCCAGTGAAGGGCAGTGACGTCAGTCTCATCATATCCCACTAACTATAAATAAGTGAAAAATACTTATTTTTATATGTCATCTTGTGCCTAGTTCATGTTTAATAATAGACTAATTTAGTCGCAGTCACCATTGTTAGTTTTGAATGAATAGTCACAACACTGGAGCCCTGCCATCAAACCCCTCAATTCGCCACTCTTTTGTGGCGAAGGCAAACAGGTGAATTCAGAGCAGTACTCCCTGCAGAATCCGCTCCTTCGACAGACTCCGTCACATGCTGAATAGCGCATGCAAATTGATGTGAAGAGCTTTGCAAGTCCGTGACTGGAGTAAGCGTCAGAATTGGTCGCAAATTTGTCACATCGCAGAGATTATTGAACAAGCAGAGTTGGAGAAGTCGAGAATGGACTTGAATACAGGCATTTATGCAACTGTTCGGTCTTTGATGAATAACCCCCATAGTACATAAGGAGACGCTTGCCTGGAGGTACTCAGGAGCATAAAGACATTCACATATTAGAAAGTTCCAGAAGACAGTGAGGAGCAAATGCAAAAGAACATGGTGACTGAAGCATTTAAAGGAAACATTAAGGTATCTTGGAAACAAGCACTTCCAGGGTATGGAGTTTCTTCTTACTCATTGATAGACACTGACAGTTCATGTCCAGGCAGTACTAGGTACTATGGATTTTGTTCATGCACAAGCAAACACTGATGCTTTTGTTCCTATTTTACACAAGTGTGTACCATTACATAGCTTGCAACCTCGATTTAACAATAATTGTAGAAACATTTTTAGTTCATGCTGTTTAAACACACCAAACTGCCAGTTTTAGGCCACACTGGTGCAGTCACCACGGTGACTTAAAGGGGAAGAAAAGTCTAATACAATTTTCAGTTAAATCAAAATTTATCATAAAATAATCTTTTTCCTAGTTTACTGTTGTTAATTGTTTTGTTTCATTTTTCAGCTATTACCTCCTTAATTTCCTGGCCATTCCACTGGGACCAGTGGTCCCACATGCTCAGGTAAATCCCTGCTGTATTTTTAATAAAGCTAGCTCTAGGCATCTGCCTAAACTCGTGACACATCCTTTAGCTTCTGACTACCCCGAACTGTATCTAGATTTTGACTTTGTCATACACCTGCCACCAAGGTTCTATATGTCAACTGCTATTGGTTAACCTAGAGACATCGTCCAGCCAGACAACAGCAAAAATGTGATGCAAAAACAGTGGGACAAATGCCATCTGGTTCTCCAACATTCTTTTATCCCAAGATTTTCTATTTCAACACAGAGCAGAAGAAGAAATTGAGCAGGCAACTGTCCAGGAGATCATCTTGCCTTGCATACCTTTTAATTCCTTGTGTGCTGATCATAATGAGGGCAGCAAATGGTGTTCATATACTAGTATGGGGTCCAGTGCAACATCCACATTACTCCCCATCACCACCATAAACTTGCAGAAAATTACCTGTGTCCAGCATTTTTAGGGAAGCCCTTGGTCATTTTTTTTCCTATGGGCTTGTAAGCTGCCTCCCCTTGTCTACATAGTATGGTCACCCCTGGGATCATGGCAGAAGGGACTGAGGGATTATTCTGGTTGATGTACCAACCAGGTGCCATGGCATTGCATTCATGGCAGCTCAAGAGAAAAAAAAGGGGGTACAGGAGCTTCTTTTTGAAATCAGTAATAACTTAACAAAAATATATGAATAAACAATGTCCTGGGTACAAATATGGTTTTATATTTCTATACGTAGGATGAAATAGCACATTACATAAAGCAATATTTTCCATGCCCTTAACATGAATTTGTAAAGTAGAACCAATATCAAGTTATTTCTTTGTTCTCCATTATCTCGTAGGAAATATTCCATCTATAGGCCTGTACAGTACATGCTGTTTATTGATTTGCCCATTAGATGGCACTAAATGCATCTTTTTCAGTGTACCCGAGTTTAATAAAAATGTATTTATGCAGGTCTGGAATTAAATCACACGCACAGTTTATGGTTACACTTTAATTAAGCGCCATTGTCCACTGAGTAGTCAAACAGCATTGTTATGAGGTGCTTTCAAGCCATCAAATTATTTATTTGCAAGACCATATCAGTGGAAAATTGTATATAAATGTCGCTATTTAACCATTTATTAGGGAATGAAAGTAAAAGAAAAAAAGACAATATTTAGAATAAATAATATCAACGTTGTCTAAAACAAAAAAAGATTTTGCATAGAATAAGCAAGATTTTGCAGAAAAACAAATGAAACAAACATATTTATGTTTAGTTTTATAGCAAATGTGTTGGCATACTTTATGCACTGAATTTTACTGTAGTGAAATGTTCTGTTGAATATCTGAATAGCTAAACATGTTAACTCTGGGATATCCAAAACTGCAAACCAATTGCTGAACAACTTCCAGTATTTCTTAATAAACTGCTGCAATAAAAGCATGACAAACCTCTGTAAAGCGCTGCGTAATATCATAGCGCTATATAAATGAACAAATATAATGCAATCTGTCAACTTCTTTCAAATCAGTAGAAACTATATTTATTGTGCATTATTGGCCAGTCTGGCAGCAAAAGGGTTAGGAAAATTGAGGGCATCTAACGAGGTAAGATCCAGGGGAGGTTATTCACTAAAGTCCGAATTGTTGTGTATAGGTGTGAATTCATCAGTTAAAGACAGTCGCAATAGACTGCTACTGTCACAGTCGTGGCTTTATAAGGAGAATGTTGTCACAGCTGTGACTTTACTATGAAAAATTGTCACAGTCGCAACTTTTAAAAATTGTCACGGTCGCGACTTTACAATGGGGAAATTGTCGTGGTCATGGATTTGCTATGTTAATCCGCTGTTTGAGAATTCAACTGTTGAATTCACACCTTAGTGAATAACTCCCAAGTTCAGCTAGGGGTGGATATGTTCTGTGCAAAACTGTCTATGGTTTAAAAACTGTCATCCTGTTTAAGATTCGGGGCATATATATCAAAGTGCAAATTGCCGCATAGACACCGGAATTCACAACCATTCTCCACTTCTCTGAATCTGAATAATTAGAAAAAAAATCATTATTTTGTGATGTGGCAAAAACGCTGTAGTGCCAACATGGGCTATAAATTACACAAATATGACCACAAGGTGTCTAAAGCAGTACAGCCCCTAGTATGTAACTAATAAATAATAAAAACTTATAATAGTAATAAGACAATAAAACCAATATAAGTACAAATAAAAAGAGTCCAAAATTAAAAGAGAAACCAGAATGAAGGAAAGAATTGTCCAAAACCTTGGTAGTGAATGTCCTGCTTGCAATCCACTGGGATAGTCTGCCTGTATCCCTTGGTAGTGAATGTCCTGCTTGCAATCCACTGGGATAGTCTGCCTGTATCCCTTGGTTGAAAAATAATGCCAAAAATATTACGTTTATGGAGACGTGGGTGGATGCGCTGGTAAAAGGTTAAATATAAGACAAGGGGAAAGAATCCCCTAGTGTGATACCGTTTGGACACAATACTGGAAAATGACAATGAGTGATCAGACTTCTAGTGATCCAAATATATAAGGATGTCAGTGATATGTGACACAAGACTTGTTAGTGCTTATGACAAACACTTTGGCTTCTAAAGTGATGACAAGTACTATATAACAGTATATGGTGCTGGTATTGTACTGTTAGCAAGGTGCTGGGGTGTACAATGAGCCCCCCTAGTGGGAATGCACTCACCAATGTAGTGGTATAGAAGAAAGGAAAACAATTGATATAAATTGCAAAATGACAATTTTAATGGCGCATCAGTTACTTACACTTAGGTAAGGAATGCAGCGCTTTGCCAATGAGTCCCGAATTCATCCAGGATATCAGTCAAAGTCTCTCAACGCGTTTCGCCACTGCAAAAAATGGCTTCCACAGGAGAAAAACTGTCAATTTGCAATTTATATCAATTGTTTTCCTTTCTTCTATACCACTACATTGGA
Source organism: Pipa parva (assembly GCA_019650415.1). NCBI lineage: Eukaryota > Metazoa > Chordata > Amphibia > Anura > Pipidae > Pipa > Pipa parva. The sequence continues at coordinate 660 of WMED01018998.1, read as the reverse complement.
GAGGTGGAGCCACAACCTGTGGAAAGAAGAAGCATTCACAAATTTCAGTGCTCAATACAATCTGGTGAGTGCATACCCACTAGGGGGGCTCATTGTACAACCCAGCACCTTGCTAACAGTACAATACCAGCACCATATACTGTTATATAGTACTTGTCATCACTTTAGAAGCCAAAGTGTTTGTGATAAGCACTAACAAGTCTCGTGTCACAAATCACTGACATCCTTATATACAGTATTTGGATCACTAGAAATCTGATCACTCATTGTCATTTTCCAGTATTGTGTCCAAACGGTATCACACTAGGGGACTCTTTCCCCTAGTCTTATAATTAACCTTTTACCAGCGCATCCACCCACGTCTCCATAAACGGAAGATTTTTGGCAATGGGCTATAAATTGTCTGCCATTTAAATGAATATGAAAAACAATAGTAACTTATGCAAATATTTTCCATAGACTTTACTGGAGACCAGAATGCGTTGATCTTTATGCATATGGCCAATATGTAGAAATGAATGAAGAAAGAGAGTTATAGTGGCATTAAACAGATCAAATTCACTACAGTACGACACTACTACTATTCATCTAACTGTGTTTAGAAATCACTACAAGTGCTGGTCAACGAATTAGAATAATTTGAAATAGTGCAATCATGAA
>WMED01018997.1:0-12548 GCA_019650415.1 Pipa parva | reverse complement strand
GGGAGGGAGGGAGGGAGAGCAGGCAGGGGAGGTATATTTTATTAAATATTTTAGCACACCATTTGGTTCAGAATTAGTTTTGTTTGTTTTTTTATTTTCCTCCTTAAAATCCTAGGTGTGTCTTATGGAGTGAAACATACAGTAACATTTTTTTTATAATACATTCTTTTGTCTGTATGTGTATATAAAGTAGAAATGTAATTGATTAAAATATTTCACTTCATGTTTATTTTCCTTTAATTTTTTTTTTTTTGCACATTCTATGAGAACAGAATATTTTCCATATAAAGCCTTAATTATCCCTCATATGTACAATTATAATTAGTAAAGACCACAGTTTATTTTACTGATTACAATGTAACATTTCCAGGGTTCATTTGATTCAGTGCTTTAAGTAGTCATATTGCCATGAAAAAGGCAGAATGCTTGCTAAGTTTTCTTAAGAAATACTTTTGAACTCACGTTCTCATGACAAATAAAGTCCATTATAGTGTGTGATGTGTAGAATGTATGCCTATGCACTCAAGGTACACTAATTAATCTGGAATCCTGAAAGTAAAACTACTGCACACTCAAAACACATTACTGGTCATTCACAATGGTGGCTATTGCCAACACTTTAGGGCAATGGGCACACTTTGCTTTTTGCTGACACTGTTCTTTTTCACTAACCCATCTACTGCTGTGCACTCAAATAATGGCAATGAGGTAAATGAATGGTAATTTGCTTTTGTGCACCCTCATCCCACACCAAAAAACCCCAACTAAATAAAAAGTAGTGCTTGCCGTATCTGGTGTATTTTCAGAGTGGAACCTTTGTAACTCATGGCCACTGATCCAAACATCATCTCCCCAAGCATGCTGGCATCAGCAGGGCACCGAGATCCCTGTACAAAAATACATATAAATGAATGTCATGGAGAAGAATAACAAATCAGCCAAGACAAGGTTAAACATTCTGCCTAGAGTTATTTGTAATAAAAATTACAAAAATTAGTGTCAATTTCTTTTAAGCTCCTGGAGGCAGTGGTTTTTCTGGTTACACAAGGGTTGGCAGAAACCCCCAGCAAATTTTATTTTATTCAATTTTTTTAAGTATATTAGGAGGATATGGCAGTGTTGTTTTGTGTGTCTGTTCTTGCTGTCAGGTCCCAAATATGCTACATACATTTTAATAGATGTTAAGATGGTGGACAAGAAGAGCAGTTGAATAGGAAGTTCGTTTGGTAAGATTTTAATGTTATCCCAACCTCATGAACTTTAGCTTTCTTTTAAATGAACAATAAAGTCAATAATTATTTTCTATCTAAATTTACCGCTAGGAAAAATGTTAGTCTAACTTTACTTTTCAGCCATTTTACTACCTAACACAAGTCACATACATGCTCTACAATAGTTCAGTAGCAATCCCAATACAGTAACCGGAGTAGAGGGCATATGAATTCTGGAAAAACAATAAAAAAATTTGCAGGATGTCAACAGTGCACTCAAACAATGCACATGTAATGTTGGACTAAGGCATCACGGACCCACCAGAGAACTTGCTCCCATCACCTACTCACAAATGCTAAACCAGATTCATAACAATTGTAATCTGTATTTCCAGGGTACAGGGCCATCATGTTTTAAAGTGTAGGCTTGGGCCAGTCCAACCCTACACATATGCAAAAAAAAAATTCACAAACTCGTCCTGAACTACAGTGGGGGTGTCTATAAAATGAAAATGGATAGAAGAAAGTATTTGTATATATTACACAAATAATTTATTTAACAATGCCAATTACAATGATAAATTACTTTAGTCTTCCTTTAGTGTCATATTTATTCAGTCTTTAATGCAAGGACTACAACTCTTGGTCTAAACTCTAAACGGAGGCCTTTCTACATCCCAAACCCAAGATGAGGCTTTGATCACTCTTAACAAGGCTACTGCTGATAGAAGAGGCAAGCTACATGTGCCAGAACACATGTAACTTTTTACTTAGGGAACAAACATCCAAGCATGTTGGAGTGATGAGAACTTTTGCAAACAAAATTTGACATTCCGGTTCCCCTATGGAAACCATATATTTAAGTGTGATTTAAGAAGAAATCACAAAGATTTTCTATTTCCATGACTTCCTCTTAAAAACATGCAAGTCGGCACTTTCAGAATGCAGTCAACGTATCACAGGCAGTTGTGACCTAGTAATAGATCTACAGTATGATAACTAGGCATCTGGAGCTACAAAAGATTTATAGTTTCTTTGTAGAGTCCCATCTATAGGACATTTCAGGCATTCTGTAGTTTTATTTGCCAGGAATGAAGCACTGGGTGTCTTACGAGCATGAAGAAATACATCCCAGCATGAATGCAAAATGTTACGTTTTAAAGAGTGATGTCAGATGCTCATCTCTCACCGAAATAAGGCATACATACACAAATTTCTCCATATTTTCAGGTGCATTTTGTTGGCAGCATCCATTTAAGGGTACATTACGTATTGTCCATAAAACTATATTTGCAGGGCAATAATAATTTAGATGAATAACGTCAACACAAGATTTAATTGCTCCTGATTAAAAGAAGGACCTGGTAAGTATATGTTAGGCATTTAGATTAATAGGGAACATTATTTTAAATATAAAAGGTGAACCTTTAATCTTCATTCTGATGTTATAGAATCAAGGGGATATTTATAAAGGTTTCGTTGATTTATATAGGGTCAAAAAACTATTCGATGTAAAAAAAAAAAATGCATAAAAATGTGATACAGCAATAAAATAATTTTTTAAATAGGCAATTAAAAAAAAAATCACTCTTTTTCCAGTGTTAAGTGTTTAAAAACTTTCCAACTTTTATAAATATCCCATTTTCATACATACCAACTCCCCACCTAAAGAGGTAGGCATATGAAAATGATACTAGCATGAAATGTTGCATGCATGTCATTCTGTCTCAATTCCAAAGGAGTGCACAAGAGAAATACATGGAAAAAAAAGCCCAGAGCTGTGAATGTCATAACTTTATAGGCTGAAAAGAAAACTAAAGTCATTTAAAAATATGGGTCGTGGGTGCGTTGGTCTGTAATATGTATTTAGCAATCTCTGTGCCAGGGTTTCTCCTGTCTCCCCGATTAAATACCGATATGTCTTCATTGCTGCGGACCTGAATTCACAACTGAGTTTTCACTTACCCTGCTCTCCTTTATCACCGTTGCAACGCAAAAACATGAAATATTACAATTTTATACTGCATTAGGAGGATCAGTAAGTACATAGACCCAAACACCATAGTCAATAAATGTAAATCACATTAGTGGTTGATTTACACTGGAAAGCTTCAGCAAGTGTAAACAAGACTGTGGACTTTCATTGCAACTTCATTAAATATAACAGTACTGGATGCCTCACATGAAAGTAGCAATCACTATTTATTCTCAGTAAAATGCTACAGTTGCTGTTGTCAGTGTAAACTCTCCTATTTGCGCCAGTAATAGTGACTCGTAGCAGCTTCAAAGTTTCATGGAAGTTGGCAGTACAAACTAGCCCTAAGCCTTGTGCATGAGGTGAATAATTTCTACCTTGTTGCCCTCTGTATGTGCACCCTAATTTTTCCAGTGCAATACAATGGAATTAGCACTAAATAGATCCTCTTATTGTACATTGATCTGATTACAAAGAGAAAGCAGCAACAGGTTTATTGTACTATTTTAGGGATAGAGTAATATAAAACACACTTGTGATCTCTGCAAGTTAACTTGACAGAAAGAATATTTATTTGTGTCAGATGACCACCATCAACTCAGGCCAAAATCCTTTCTCTTATGTAAGATGTAACTCAAGCCAAGTGAGGAGATCCCTGCCAAGCAGCAAGTGGAAAAGCAAAGTCACATGCGCTTACCAATTTAACTCTTATTTGCTTGTGCTGTGGGGAAGAAAGGGCAAATGGTTCATACAATAACACACACAATTTTATGATTTTGAAATTAGGATTGCGCTATTCTGTACACGTTAGAATTAAAATAGAGATCAGTTTTTAATCTGATCTATGTTAGTAAGGTGCTGGAGTATAGACAAAAACAGTCCAGCTTATTTAAAATGTTATTTTATATACTTTTACAGCAGACCAGAAATCCTCTCATTAACATAAGTTTCAGACTTTAAAAAGAGGTAATATACTATTGTATATGGGCTATGAGACTTTTTTTGTTCAGAGTGGGTACAAAATATGCTAGAGTATAAGGTACACTAATTAAAGATCTGACACAGCGCGGTTCTTGGAACCGCTCACAGTGCTAATAACATTTAAGTGTCAGTGTAATTGAAGACAGACCAAAAAAAAAAGTGCTATTATTGCTGAGTGGTTCTGGACTCTCTAACCTAAAGATGCTAGAATTGTTAACTCTTTCTCGCCACAAACTTTTAATTTGTCAGAAACCCAAATTTAGCAGCATTAGTATCTTAGTATACATGCAAAGGTTTGGTTGTGCAGAACACTAAAGATTGTTTTTTTTATTGCTGTTCGTCCAGTTGGACTATAACAGAGATTACTGTAGCTCAAGGGCAGTTGCAGGACCATAAACTAGGTAAAGTTGAACTAATTACCTGCTCTTTTGTGTCAGAACCCAAAGAGTTTGTTGAACTGTCCAAAGAGGTGGAGCTGTCCCCTCCTGGCTTGAGCTGACAACATTTGCCCAACACCTTCACCTGAGCATCCATGACCAGTTTCTGCAGAGAAAGGACGGAAAAACAAACATCATTCTGTTTTCTGTGCTGGTAAACATGCCCTTGTGCACAATGATTAACAAAGACTTTGCTGTGAATTTCTTGGTGTCAGGTGGTTCAAGAGCAGCATTATACAGAATAATAAAGAACATGCATTTTATTACTGCTTTATGTTTAAGACTGAATACATAAAGCAGTGTTTCTATATTACATATTATAACAACACTTCTACATTAAGAAGATACAGTTAGATGTACAAATTGTAGTCTGTTGCTTTAGCAATTGCAGAGGTCTGTGCACACTATAAACAGTTGCAACTGTCCAAAATAAATCTGTCACCCAGACCTTAGCTCAAGGACTGCTTTTATCGTACTATTATCCTCTGTTTCCCTGTCAGTCATGAGTATTCACTTTCCATTCCAAATAGAGTCTCTCAATGGTTGCCTATAGCAGCAAGTCATGAAGGACAAAATCTTGATGCCACTTCGTCCACCAATAGATGAATAGCATCCCATGCACTTCAAAATAGATGAAATCTAGCACAAAATTTGTAGCAGTGCTCCTTCCACGTTTTAGTGAATCTGGAATGCTGGCCAACCAAAAGCAAATGATTTACTTTACTATTTAAACTACATATTAAGCTGCACAGATACTGATGCTCCATTTAGGTTACTGTCATCAAATGTGAAGGAATTTATGTTAATATTTGTTTTTATATTTTTATATGTTTTGTTTTTTTTTTGCATCATAATGGAAAAATAGTGAGAGAGCTTCCAATCCTCACCACTAGAATGGAGATATAGACTTTTTGCATTTATTTTTACCAGTATTAAGTGCAAGATTTTCTATAGTCAAGATTCAAATGGTGCTGTGTGAAAAGCTAGTTGCGGCTGTTTTTATGATGTCAGTATTGCCTAAAACACTGCAAAGCCAAAGTAATACAAGTAATATACTCCGAACACTATTGCACTATTGGGCCGATTGACTAAAAAGTGAATTCGCTCGCTATAAGTTGAGTCGCATCTCCAAAATAGATGCGAACTGATTAAGCAGCAAATAGACTTGTCAAACAAGAAGCCAGTGATTATCTCTGTCAGAGGCATTGTGTGGCATAGTCAGTCGGATAAAAGTAGAATGCAGAGCCCTGCTATCATCCCCCCAAATCCCCACTCTGATGTGGAGATGTCAAATGGGTGAATTCGCAGCAGTACACCTAGTCGCAATTCACTCTTTTGACACAATCCATCACTTAGTCAATAGTACAAGTACCTGTGCACATAAAGTGATGTGGAATTCTTTATAAGATCTCAACTATCGTACTTGCCCAAATTGGCCTCGTATTCATCACATCGCAGAGTTTGATCAATAAGTGAACATGGGGAATTGGCAAATAGATGTGAATTCAGAGCTTTATGAGACTATTTGGCCTTTAGTCAATAGGGCTCTAAATATTCACACAGCTATGCACACAACTCTACCAGTTTATCAGAAGGTTTGGAATGCCCACAATATTCCAGACTAGTAACATCCCAGGTGCTTTTAGAGTAGTATTTTTTTTTTATATACACACTAGTTGCGCCAAGCTTATATTTAAACCTGGTCAGTTCTTGCTGATTAAATGAAACATGCAAGTATAAACAAGCATAATCAGAATTCAGGAGTGCGCACAGTGGCACAGGAACAGGTGGCAGCATTACATTGCTTCAAATCTGAACCTTGTTTGGCTCGAGGTGGAAGGATTAAAATGTGAATGGCTCGCTAGATATTGCAGTGGAAATGCCATCCAGTAAAAGTGTTCATTACACTAATAAATCACCCACATCCAATGAAATTATTATGTTTGGGCACTGAACTCACCTGCTGACCTGGATTCAACAGGCAGTTTAACTATGGGCAGTCTCGCAAAACATCCCTGCTTACAGCTAAATGAAATGCTAATATATAGCAAATAAATGATTACATTTTGTCTAAAGCATTCGTCTAATGGAAAGCACAGCAGTGCCCCTGTGGAAACACAAACTGGATTTTCTAACTTAGCTTCCAAGAGAATACAAAAAGCCATGAAACAAATAGTTTGCAGATACATTATTTTTGCTAGATGAAGAAGGGGGATGAAAGCAGGGCTCCTGTTTGGCATAAGGCAGCTGTATACTTAAACAACAAGTATAAATAAATATTTATAAATACAGAAACACACATTCATTTAAATAAATCATTAAAATATAATACGTTCACAAGATATCCCTTGGCTTAACTCACGCAGGCACAGAAAACAGGGTGGAGTCTGTGAGAGACAGTCATATGATTGCACTAAAGATCTGCAAAGTTAAAATACAGTTTATCTCTGACCCAACAAACAAGCTTTCTGGCTAAGCTCAGCAAGCATGTGATAGAAACCACACTGGCTCTGGCTATCAGCAACATTCAAAAACAAACCACACAGACTTTATCCAAAGGAAAAAAGTTCCCTGCAACAACACAATCTGAAAAACAAAACTGATAGATATAAATATTATTAAGAAATTGCCATTTGTACATACTGCACACTGTGTAAAAAAAAAGCATGCAGAAGGGTTCTAAGTTTATATAGATAGGTACAGTCTACTGAGCCTTCTAACATTCTGTATATTGGCGTTCAACAAAAACAAAGAAATATGCACTGTCCCAAAGAGCTTACATTTAAATTGGGGTAAGAACAGAAACATTAGGGATTATTTTAAGTGAATATTAATATTATTCTTACAGAAGAACTAAATGCACAGGGAATATTTACATTATTGAAAGATGCTAACAGTTGCAATACTAATCATAATGTTTCTTATTGTAAAAGTCTCCCTACCATTGGTAATTCTCCCCGAAGTTGGACTGGTAGTACCTACTGTAGTGTAGGCTACCATTCTGGGTTTCCCATAGTGGATGAAATTACAACATAACATGCTGGCAAATCTTGGATAACTCAGGGGCTTAGTCATCAAAGTGTGAATTCGACTGCTGAAGTGAATTCTCATCACTTTGGGTGGCTGAGTTTTGAATACATTACAAATTCTCTACACCTTATTCAATAGATAGAGGATTCCCATAGCAAAGAAGCAAAATAGCCATCTCTTGACTAGTGTGTCATAGTCAATCAGACAATAGGAGCCCCGCCATCAGCCCCCTATTTTGCCACTTTAATCTGAAGTAAAACTGGCAAATGCACCACAATATGCCTTGTCAAATTCTCTACTGTGATAGGCTCCAATGCTTGATTAATAAGAAAATTACACGTGCACATCTATCAGTCACCCAAATTAAATGTATTCGCCACATCGCAGAGCTTTCTCAATAAGTAAACCTGGGGAAGTGGCGACCAAATGTGAATTCACAGCTATAAGCGACTATTTGGCCTTCAGTCAATAAGGCCCTTTGTGTTTATTAACATTACATGGACCAGTGTTTCTCAAACTGCGATTCACAAGCTAAAATTAGGTGAGGCCCAATAGGGAACCTTATCTAGCTGTTAAAACTTTGTTTCGCATAGTAACCCTGCCAAACAGCATTTAACTCTTTGCAGTAAGTGTTGTATTGCACTATGTCCTTTTCTGAAATATTATGTGGTAGCAGTATAAAATGCGTATGTCCACATTTGTATAGTATCGGATAGATGAGGCCCAAGAAGCAAGCCTTGACCTCTTCCCCATGCTGTCATGTGCTGCCCACGGTTGCAACAGCTTTGCAGTCAGTTGATTAAAGGCAGCTCTAGGCAGTCACTGACAGTTACAGAACACATAGTTGCTGGCAGTGCTAATATAACAGATTGCAAGGTGGCACAGATTATAACGCAGTCCTGAGTCATAACCAGCAATTCCCAGATCACACTTTGTGGTGTGTGATCACTGCAGAACAGCATTTAGAAAGAATCCGAGGCAAGGGAAATCCACTGAGCTAAATCTGAGCATATAGGTTAACCCGTCAGAAATTATACAGTGTTGCATAACTTAGCAGCACCTTATAATTAAAAACATGCATACATACAATAATAAACAAGAGACAGTATGACTGGATAATCCTTCATACATATCAACAAGATACTCAGGCTGGTCCCAAGAAATGTAGAAAGTAGGAAATGCTGCTTTTAGAATCATACTTTATGTACCATGTGGAGCGGCGCTGGATTGGATCAAGCGCTTGCTCTTAACCCACAGTAGACATGGAATACTTAGTTAAGAAAAGGGCACAGCAATATCTTACCTCTGGCTAGTGGGTATTTGCCTTACGCAGGACTTTAGGGTCCCTTCTAAAATGTATATAAAAAATAAAAATAGAATATAAAAAAAGGGCAAAGCCTCACTGTTCATATTAGGCTTAGCAGTGCCAACTTACTTTTTAGCTGAGAGATGTACTAGTGTTTGCCACTCTGCCAGCATGCATTTCACCACAAAACAATGGCTGTGAACCTATTTTGTAGTTGCAAACTGCATGGTAACCAAAGTGGAAGTGTAATTTCAGGAGGCTTTAACAGAGTTTTGCTGCATGCAAGAGAAGGTTCATATAAAAAAACAAAAAATGGTTGCAGCAGAGAACTACTCGGACATTCTGAGACTGATTGGGTTCACAACATTTAGAACCTCTAGGATTCATCCTATTGGACTTTGGACTCCCGAAGGAGCAGATTTTAATTGGCGAAACGTGCCGAGTTGCTACCAGAATTTTTATATCCTCTTTTAACTCCTGTTTTGTGAGTATATCTATTTCTACTTAATAAATCCTTCTTGTTTACTTGCCACACTATTGGATGTACCCGTTTTTCCACATATCCTCATTGATACATCTGTGAGAGAATATATATATAAAAAAAAAAAAAAAAAGGGATTGTGGATCACTTTCATCTTTCTACATTACATGCTTTATTATCACTGTCATCTGGTAAGTGCAAGCATGATTGGGGTGCCCAGCACTTTCTCTTGTGGTCGGCTTATTATTTTATGGGTATATAAGGCACTATATTATAGTCACATCCTGTCTTGTATTGATGCACCTGTATTAGGGTGATGTTAATGTCTTACAGATCTCACTTAGGGGGAGATACCTTCCCTTTTTTCTATTGTGCTACTTTAGGAACTTCCATTGGAAAATTGGAAGATGATACTTGTTTGGGAGAGAAGATTTCAGGTGTTATTCAGTCATGATAGTAGGTTTAAAAAGTGCCCTTCATGAACATAAAAGTTACAATTCAAGGTAAACACACCGACTTATTACATATTAAATTCCCACAATAAGAAGCACAAATATGTGTGTCTACAGCACTTATTTTTAAACACAAATCTTAAATTTTAGTTTCACATTCATGACGGATCTATTTTATTTATAAATAAATACACACTGCTGAAATCTATTCAAGCCTCTGCAGTGGTGTAAATGGAATTAGAAGGAACTTCCATGTTGCATCAGTCTTGCTCCTCTAATTCTAAGTTTGCACCAGGAATCCCAGTGATAAAATGAAGAAAGGATGCTGTGGTTTTGCCAGAAGGGTTGGCGGCAAAGTTTTTATAAAGAGCAAGAAATGTCCCCCACCACAAAAGCATAAAACATGACTGGCACCTTCTCAAAATGTATGATAATTACTTTTTCTTTATAGTATTTTACACACACAAAAAATACATTGGAATTAATCATAAATAAAGTCTCCCTTTTCTCACAACAGTATGCCCTTTGCCATATACTGTGCATAACTCTACTACTTCTGATATGGAAGATACCACAATACACTGTATATTTACAGACCTGAAAACCTGTTTTAAGAAACACAGTGCATAACCCTACTCCCTTTGCCATATGCTACATTAAACAGGTGCACAGTTCTTAACATTAAACAGTCTATAAATCCCCAAGCTCCTGCCACTTGTAGCCTAAAGGAACACTATTACAATAATAAATGGAAAACATTGTGTTTGTTATACTGATATTCAGGATGTAAAAATAAACATTACTAATACCAACTACAGAATCCTCCAAAAGTAACAACTGCGGAGAAGCGCAAATACCTATGGTGCCTTATCTTAATTGCAATAAAAGGGGAAACCAGCAAGTCCCAATAATAGTGTTCGATATAAAAGTATTACACACACACACCACGTGCCAATCGAGATTAAAATCTTATGCACTCACCAGATGTATAAACTTTGAAAGCTCATAATATCACAAACTTTAGGCAAGTCGATTAATCTTCAGTTCAAGCAGTTTCAATAAGAAGTATTATATCAATCACAGTAGTTTTCCTGGGGTACCCAGCGTCACACCTGAATCTACTCCAAACAAGACCAAGGGGATCTCATAGTGAAATTCCGTTTTTAATGTTTAAAAAGTAAAAGGTTAAAAAGTAACTACATTACCAACTACAGAATGTTATTAATGTAATAGTCCAAATTAATGCTTACTTACAAATAAAAATTGTGGATTGCAAGGAAAAAAAATATATAATAGGTTTACCGATTTGTACTACTGCAGCTTTAAATAATTGCAAATATCGAAATTATGTTTCACTCCTCAATGTCGGGGTCAAAACCAATGAAAAGCAGGGCCGATATTGCTCAGCAAATCACTGTCCTTCTTTTCAGAAGCAACTTCACTACCCAAAGCAGATTTAGAGAGTGACATGCTGGGCAACCAGATATGCAAGGACCAGTTGTTGGGGTCAGTCACTCTTGCTACCTGGGGAGCATTTGGATTTGTAGAACTTCATAGAAGACAGTAATCTCATAACATCAACATGTTTCACCAAAAAATTGTATTACAGAGGTTATGTAGTATGAACTGAATATTCATTACTTTGAGTGTACTGTAAAGCCAGAGCCATACTGGTTACTTTGTAGGTAAGCTGGAAAATTAATACCTGTTATTTCCTATATGACAATCCACACAAGGCAACCTTATTTTGCACCACAGGCAATAACGAGTCTAATTAAAAATAGCTGAACTACAATGTAGTCAGTGTGGCCTTGCCTTTAGATGTGTGACATAAAATACGCACAATTTGCCTGATAAACCTGATGACAATTGTGTTAGATTTAATTGCACTATGTAACTGCAAAAATAGGAAAAGGGACTTCACATTCATTTAACTGGTACGTAACAATACATCCAAATGTATGGTTCTATATACAGTATGTAATGCTTTTGCTTTTTCATGAAAATGACTGCTTACTAATTCAGTTATATCTCCAAGCATACACACATAAAACTTCATAGCAAATTCCACTAGACTGACATGACAGAATAATAACCTAAAAAGAGATAGGGAATTAAGAGTTCTGGCAATGGTATAGCTTCTCTAAGAACATTTAGAGCAGCGGTTCTCAACCTTTTGAGAACTGCGACCCCCTGCTGTGAAACGTCATCACGTATGCGAGTCATGTGGTGACGTTTTTGGCTGATGTCACCCTGCAGGAACCCTTATAACAAGGGTCCTGCAGGCGCTTCCGGGTGCCACAGTGGTTCTCGTACAACCCCCGCCGGGGTTGTGACCCACAGGTTGAGAACTGCTGATTTAGAGGATGCCACATTATTTTCATTTTTTTTTTCAGCGCAAAATAACTACAAGTTATTCATTATTGCTACCTGGGGATCAAATGTGATGCATTGAAAATATTATCTAAGGCAGCGTTTTTTCAACCAGTGTGCAGCGAAACATGGGTCAAGGTGTGCCGTTGGAAACTCGGCACTTACCAAGAAGGGAGTCCTGTCAGACTCCCTCCGTGGTCTGAGGAGGGCTCATGTGACCTGATTGGTCACATGAGCCAATAGAAGACTGGGAGTGCATGTGATCAGCACTCCCGATCTCACTTCCTCATTCAGCTGCGTGC
>WMED01018996.1:0-12548 GCA_019650415.1 Pipa parva | reverse complement strand
TTACCATCTATTCAGTTAGCCAATAAAAGGTATCACCTGTACTCTACTTGTCTTTGCTTAAATCTATGGCTAACATTGTGCTAATCTCTATTGCAGACATATAGGGGGTTATTCAGGAAGCTCCGAAGTGAGGCGCGTAGTGTTCGCCTCACTTCGGAAAAACTGACATGCGCATGCTGATGTCCTGAACGCGGACATCAGCATGCGCATTAAAGGGATTCCTCTCCCGGCGAAGAGACTCTTATGCTCTCGCCGGGAGGGGAATCCCTTTAATGCGCATCACATTGTGGGTAATTATAGGTAAAGCTGCATTTTCTTTTCAAGAATATATTTAAGAACAACAGCTTGGTATTTTCTCTTTGTATATGTAACTCTTCAGTACAGTTTCTATAACATTTAACCAATAGGGTTGAAATATACATAGTGAGAGGTTAATATTGGTGAAAGGTGTTGGTACTTTTCTATGCTTCTATATGTCAGTTACAATATTAGCTAGAAAGAAAAAAATATTCCTACTTGTGTCACTCTCCTTGACAACTGTAATGACCTATAACCCTAAACAGTAGAAATCACATAATGTTAAATCAACCTTAAAAGAAAGTATTTGCATCTTTGGATAATTTGTGATAAGTAATAGGACTTTTGCATATTTATGTATGTCAGTCATTGTAATAAGTAAAAAAATGCAGTGTATTCTTAGATGCATCAATTTATTTAACAATTTCTATAACATTTGAAGGGACACTAAAGTCTAAAAAAAAAACTTATAACATAGTGTACCTTTAATAAATAATGAGGCACAAGCAGATTCCTGTTTGCTACACAGTATAGGACAGGGGAAGGGAAGGGGAGGAGCTACACAGTATGGGACATGGGAAGGGAGGAGGAGCAGCTACACAGTATGGGACAGGGGAAGAGAGGAGAAGTAGCTACACAGTATGAGTATGGGGCAGAGGCAGGGTGGGAAGGGGAAGCATTCGAACAGGATGAGGTAGGGGCAGAGGGAGGGCGCTATCAAACAAAGTAACAATATATGCATTGCACTGGGATACATTCTCACACCTTCAGTAACAGGTATTCTGACACCTGGACGGAATCATTCTCATATCTTCTTCAAAACCATTTGCGCAAAAAACACAAAGTACACCTAAATAAATAAACGCATCCTTATTTTACAAAAATTCATGGTTCTGATTTTAATTAGTCTATTTCTATACATCAGCAGCTTAGTTCTATTAAAATGTTATATATTAGGCTATCATTAAAAACGGGTGTTACTTTTAAATGAAGTAATTTACCTATTTATAAAATGATAATAAAAAATGTTTTGCTTGTTTGCTGCTGCTGTAAGCCCTTTACCACTTATGAGTACAGAACGATTCTGGATTTGCTTAATAGAATGATTTAGAAGGCAGATAGGTGTACTACTTATATATGTATTTGTTTGTAGGTACCTTTAGTTCTTTATATCTTTAAGAATAAGTGCTAACAACTTTGCATATGTAACGTTATTTTTTAGTAAGCCTGTATGCATATGCATTCACTTGTAAGGATTACCCACAGCTCACTCGGACATCTCGGGATCATATGCTCTGCTTACGATAGGGGTAGTGCCTGTACTTTTAAATAAAGGGTGTCAGCGGTTCTTCTTTATAACAGGAATGGTTTATTTGCACAGCACAAACAATAGGAGCTTCACACCTCACTTAACTTGAGGTAGACACTTGTTTCATTACATTCAATTGGATCAGTGCATAGTTACCCTCCCTTGAGTACAATAGGAATAGGAGCAGTTCTCACTCTCTTAGTGTGGGCATTCGAACCTCTGGACAAAACATAGGGTTTGATTGCTGTTCTGAGATCCGACAATGCCTGGATCTTTTTCACCTCAGGATGTACTGGCACCTTCAGACTTAAATGATTATTCCCTAAGGCCCTTCTCTTTTGAGACTGATGATCTGTGATTCAGTTAGGGATATTACCCTTTCTTGTTGAGGAGTGACTATCACTTTGAAGTGGTCTGACTATCCACTCCGACTGGTGGAGGCCCTAGAACCAAAGACCCTACTACTTTCTGGACAACTTATATAATCTCTTGGGAAACACACCTCCCATCTACAGAAACACATTACATTCTTAGTGTAATTAATACCTAGATCCACTAAATGGGGCTATTAACATATTCTTAGCACAACACATATTTAGTACATAAACATCGCTAAGGCTCTAAATATATAACTGCCCAAGGAAATAGAATACTACCATTTCTATTCTCTTAGTACATCAGATTAACAAGTGTATTGAGGTAACAAAATTCCCCACAGTGTGTTCGGAGCACAGTAACTACTTAAGACTATTCTCTATAGTAGTGTTTCTCCTACATATAGTATATATCTACCATATGATAATAATTAGGGTTGAGCTAGATGATCTAGACCAGTGTTTCCCAAAGTTTGTTTTTTCGTGGCCCGGTTATTTTTGTGCTTATCCTTCGTGACCCGGCACGAAGGATAAGCACAAAAATAACCGGGTCACGAGCGCCGCTCATGAATATTCATGAGCGGCGCTCGTGACCCAGCATTTAATTTTGGTGGCCCGGTACCGGGTCGCGACCCGGCATTTGGGAAACACTGATCTAGACAAGTCCATTGAGATTTTCATGCTTGGAGATGATTGTGGGGCATTTCGAGGTCTTTTTTTTAATATTAGCATAGCTTCTACTGGTATTCTGCAAGTAAAGTGTTTGATATTGATCTTGCAATGAAGAGCAAATGAATATCCCCACTTGTATTTTATTTTCTCTTGTTGAAGAATTTTGGTTACAACGTTTCATTGCTTTTCTTTTGAGAAGCGTGGTTGGTGCTAAATCTACATAAATCTGTAATTGTAGTGGATGATTGATTAATTGATTGATGGTAGTGATATAGTTCCTTGCTGCTGCCAGTACATTATCTCTCATTGCTTTAGTGCTAAATTTCTTCACAATATCTCAAGGTAGGTTGTCATTTTGTGGATAAGCCAGAGCTTTATGAAAACGTATGATAATAATGCTTGTTTCAGTCATGTCTGGTAGTTGTATCTTAAATAGTTTAAGAGCATAGTTTCAGTTTCCTCTTGGTTGCAATTTGTTCTGGGATGCCTCTCAGCCTAATATTACTCCATTGGGACTGATTTTCCAGGTCCTCGACTTTGCTTTTGAGGAGGTGTACTTGTGATTCAAGCTGTATCATTGTTTGATGTTCTCCTTCAACTTTTGCTCTCGCAAGACTGGAATCCGCGTGCAGGACGTCAGCGAGCGCAGATCAGTCAGTCCGAAGTGAGGCGAACACTCCGCACCTCACTTCGGACTACAGTGAATTCGGCTCCATATCATCTGTTTTGCTTTCCAAAGCATCTGTTTGGTCTCCAAGTTTGTTTAATTTTTTTTGTAAATTCCATGATAGCGTTTTTTAGATTTTGTTAGATTTTGTTTGTTTCCATTTTTATTGGGTGTGATATAGATTGTCCCTTTCAGAGGTCTCCTCTTGTGATTGTTTGAGTTAAACTGGTTATTAAAAGTCTTAGAACATAGTGTGCATGCCGTGTGTGCTGCACATACTTAACATCGTAATGGCTTCATCTATAGATAATAAGAATAAATGTAAATTTGTCACTAAAAATCATGTGAAATATAGCATCTCATCCAATCTAAAACAGTAAGAGGACCAGGCATCAAAATATGTCATTTAAGCAAAGAGAACCTCAAGCATTGGGGGCAGCAAAGAAAAGGAGATTCATGTAGAAACCAGAATAATATTCCCCAGTCCTCATCATATCCACAATACTGAAAATGAGGATTTACTTGGATGGAGGGAAATACTGTACGGTACATAATACAACAAAGAAGCAAGGATGGCTCTACAAAAAAGTCAAGAATCTCTTTGAACAGATGCCTCATGCTGAAGTGACACCTCACTTATCAAAAAGGGACTGGAATAATTTTCTCAGGCTAAGTGTTGTACTTCAGAACATAGACATGGAGAGAAGATATTATGTCACATTATCTGATTGGCTAACTATTTGGCGATTGAAGTGTGGACAATTGTAAAATTCTGCATCCAACATCTACAACCTTGTGGATGGAAGGATGAGTTAAACAGAGAGTATATAATAATGAGGAGGGATTTAGATATGTTTATGTATCTTAAACTTTATAGCATGTAATTTCATAACAGCTTCTAAATCCAGCAAATACTTTCTTGCCATTAAACAAGTAATTTGTATGATCTTGGTCTAAACGGTCCAATCTTGGATACTAATTCACTAAAACAAAATGTCGGAAAAGGTTCCAAGAGGGACAACTTAATTGAAAATGTATTAGGTAAGTGAAGGAAATATTGAAAGATGTGATCCTATTTCTACAACTAATCCTTACAGGTGATCTATTGAGAAGCTGTTCAACTTTAGATGCATTCTCTACTGCTGGAGGGAAAAAAAGTCAAAACTACAGTTGAGAAATGGATTTTTTTTTACTGCAAGAATAATCTTCTGTAGAAACTAATTTTAGTGCATTGCTTCAAAAAACATTTTGATCTATGCTTAAAGGAACAAATTAAAAGCGGTTAAATAAATCAGTAAAATATTTTTCAGACCTTTGATCTACTCTGATCACTAGTAAGGGTTGGGAAGAATTTTTTCCCACCTGTGTTTTTCTAAAAGCCGAGCTTGATGGACCTTGTGCCTTTTTTTTTTACTTAATGAACAATATTCTTTCTATTCTCTGAATGGTACAGGAAATGGAACACTGATTTTGTTTCTGAAGTTTGCAATGAATTCCTCAATGTATTTAAACTGCTAGTTTTGCATGAGATATCTCCTCACCTTAGTTATATTACTAAAGGAGAATACATCGAAATTGCTAGTCCTTAAAAGCAAGAAGAAAAATAACATCATTTTTAGAAATGCAGATAAGAAAAGATCCAGACATAATGAATAAAAATAATTTAACCCACACATACAGACAACTTCATCATACTGAACACTGTTATTTCAAAAGATGAACCTACTTTTACTTTGAGAAGAGAGAGAGATGAATATGTAAATGATGTCTGCACGTGTGGCTTAATTGACAAGATGACAAAATATTTTATGTTAAATTACCTTTCTGTTGACAGGGCTTGTATTTATTGCCCAATTACATGACAATTTGAGGAAACCCCAGGAAGTTTTAACTAGTTATTACAACCACTGCATTCACTAAAAGAATATTAGTTGGGGGAGATTGAAGCATCTTTAAAGGATAAATCTGTTTTTCTAATAGAACTGGTGAAATAACCAATTTAGATTAAGCATTCCTATGCAAAGTAGATATGTTCTGTATGAATCTCACATACAATACAAAGAATGTATGGAATGACACCGTTATTATCATTTCAAGACTGCATTTATTTGAAACGATAAGGTGCCAGTGGAAGCTACTCCAAGCTACACCAATCTACAGTATATGTCTTGTTTTCAGTGCTTTAAAAGCAAAATATAATACAGTATATAATACAGTATATAATACAGTATATAATACAGCAACAACAATCATTGCACAGTATGAAAAAGGGAGGATCAGTTTTCTAAACATCTTGGTGCAATGGAAGTGAAAACTTTGTCAGTATTCAGTAAAGAAAGTTTAAAGTCAGAGATAATTTAGTTGATTTTTCTACATCTCACTCTACTAAGAGGGAAGGTTTCTCCTTTAAATAGTAATTGAGGGTTAGTTACTCTAGTATTTGAAAAGGGATATGGGTTGTATCAAAATGTGTTACTCTCTTCACACAACAAAAAGGTTGCCTAAACCAGAAACCCTTATATATCTTTATATAATAATGGTAATTTGTAATTTAAAAAGGGAGAAGTGTGTTGAGTTTATGTAACTAATCTTACCAGATAAGAGAATTTATAAACTGTAACACCAAGAATGTTATTTATCTTATCACGTGTGCAGCATGCAATATATAATATGTATGCCGCACTACTAGGCCTCTTAAGGAAAGGATCAGGGAGCATCACAATAATATTGCCAACTTAAAACTTACTAATGTTGCGAGGCACTTTTCAACTTTATGCTCAATTAATGATTTCACAGCAGTTGGCATTGAACGTGTCAACCTAAGTCACAGAGGTGGTAATCGCATTAAACATATTAACAGGAGTGAAGCCTTCTGGATTTTCACCCTATAGACAAGACAGCCTAAAGGCCTTAATTATGTTTGGGACATTCAACACTTTACAGACCTTTAACCATTTCACACACCCCCACACACGTATCTGTTTAACACTAGTCCCTTCTATTGTCATTACACATCTGTCACCATAACACTCTGCACACAACAACCACTGACCACACTTCACACCCCACCTCTTCCTCCCTTTCCTCTATTCCTTTTCACCTCACATACACATCTTCCACCCCATCACCAACCATCACAATAAACACATTAATAATATTGAACAATGCCTTGCAGCAAACACATTGTGCAACTAGTGATTTCACCGTTGATGCTCACTGATAACTTATCCTATCTATAGGACAGTATTCTATGACAAAAACATGACAAATGAGGCAAAACACTGATAAATGTAAGGTTATATCAGGAGTATTTCTTACCTGTCTCCTTCACTCCATTCCTTGTGGCGCCAGGAATGCTGTCTCTCTTCCCCAGGGTTCATGTCATGTGTGCATAGCAAGAAAGGAAAAAGACCCGTATAGTGAGCGCACACTACAAAAATAATAACAAAATAAACTTGTTCACAATTGAAGTACGATGTAACATAAAATAAAGTTTATTTATTACTTAATGCAACTCTCAAATAAATAACGGTGGGTCATTGTGAGGAAAGAACAAACACAAAATTAAAAACATTTAAAATGAAAGTCTCCAAAGAGACTATAAAACAAACATGGGTGACTGTTAGCAGCCTATTCGATCTTTATGCAATTGAACATTTTAAACCATATATATTAATGTTAACATTAGTGCCATAGATATAGTAACATATATAGTATTGCTCAATGGTAATCCAGACAGTTTTGTCCCCACCACTCATAAATTGTCTAATGAAATCATGGAATAACACCTATAATTACCCAGTTGGTATGGACTGGGCCCATGAAAAACGACTTGATAAGTCTTCAATAATGCCAAAGTAAGATTTGGGTGGTGAGGGAAGATGGCTGTGTGCAGTCCCCGGCCTCTATACACTGGTTGCGTTTCGCCAAAGCTTCATCCCGCAGCGTATAACTATGTGTTCCCCCAGATGCCCTTTTATAGCCTGTAGTTTGGCACCAAACCAGGAAGGAGACAACAGGCGCCGCAATTCAATTGGTCATGACTTCCCAGCGTCTCCTATGTGTGCCGTCGCATCATGGCGCATGCTCCAGGTACTGGCAGAATATATGTTAAATACAAAGGCAAAGTGCAACCCAGCAAGGACCCAAACAAATCATGATTATATACTAAATTAACTCACAAAATGTAAACATAATCAAAATTATATACCAATCAATTGTGCAAATATAAAGTATAATAGTTAAATAGATTAGATGGTTTCAAATTACTGAAATAAGCCCCTCCAAAAAAAAAAAATTATAAAATAATGGTGATCAAGTTTTTTGATGAATAGTCCAAAATGAAACTGTTTGGCAGAAGCACGATCTTGATGCTCCAAAAATTCAAAATATTCAAATGAAATACTCAAAGGAAAAGTCCTCATTAAGTCCTTGTGGAGATCGTGCATTCAAGTTATAGATCCACTTTGTTTCCGCCTTCAATAACAATTTATTCAAATCTCCTCTTCTTCTGCCGATGTGGACTTTTTCGATTCCAACACATCTCAAGTCTTCAGTGTTACCACTATGATAGGACAAAAAATGAGAGGCAACGGACGTTAACTGTCTGGATTCCCCATAATCTCTTTCAGCCAACCTTATATTAGACAAATGTTGGCTCAATCTTTCTTTGAGCTTTTGACTTGTCTGTCCAACATAGATCTTTTGGCAGGGACATATCAATGCATATATGCAACAGGTAGTATTGCAATTGATAAAATTGTTAATTTGAAATGTCCAAAGATTAGGAACATCTGAAATTTGATCAGTTTTGCGAATAAATTTGCAAAATTTGCAGCAACCACAGGGTCAGGATCCTCTCATGCATTGACCTCTATTCAATTTTATTTTATCCTTTTCAAAGTAACTCTGTGTAAGGAAATTCCTTAGTGATTTACAACGTCTGGCTGTTATTACAGGATGCCCTGACACAAAGTTACTCAAAAACTGATCAGATTTAAGTATGTGCCAGTTAACTGTAAGGATGCGTTTCACTGCATCCCACTGATTATTGTAAGTAGTAACCACTCTGACCAATCCATCCTGTTTTCGTTTATTCCTATAGCTACCAACTAGAGTATTATTCTGATTGAGCCTGTTTACATATCTCTTAGCTCTGTTAATAACCGGTCTAGGATATTTATGTGCAATAAAACGATCTTCTAATTCTTTACACCTGACACGATAATCCATATCGGAGGAGCAGTTCCTCCAAATCCTGAGGAACTGCCCCTTTGGGATGGAATCGCACAGGTGTGCAGGATGGAAGCTGTCATACATCAACAGGCTATTTGTGGCAGTCGACTTCCTATAAAGATCGGTAAGCAGAAGACCAGCGGGTCCCCTCCTGACCATGACATCAAGGAAGTCAACGGACACAGCCGAATATTTGTATGTAAGTTGAATATTCAGATCATTCTTATTCAAAATTTCCAAAAAATCAATTAATAAAGTCTCCTGTCCTCTCCACAGGAAAAATACATCGTCAATGTATCGAAACCACACATCGACGTGTGTCATGTAAAACTCAAGGTCGTCAGACCCCACGTGCTCACGCTCCCACCATCCCAGGAAAAGATTTGCATACGAGGGGGCGCATTTCGCCCCCATGGCTGTACCAGAGATTTGTAAAAAGTATTCATTATTAAAAAGAAAGTAATTGTGGCTCAAAATGTAATCAAGTAAGACCAAAATGAACTCATTACGTGATTGATTCTCCACTGTTTCAGTGTCCAAAAAATATCTAGCTGCGAAGATCCCCCTGCCGTGTGGAATGGAGGTGTATAGTGCCTCCACGTCACACGTGACAAGGAGATGTTCCGAGCATATAGATATATCCTTAATTTTGATAATGAAGTCACTGGTGTCCCTTATGTATGATGGGAGCGCGAGCACATGGGGCTGTAGGAAAGAATCCACATAACTGCATGCTGGTTCAATTAATGAACCAATCCCTGCTATAATGGGACGTCCTGGTGGATTCTGTAAGCATTTATGCACCTTAGGGAGCATATAGAAGGTGGCAATTATTGGGTGTGTGGGAATAAGAAAATCCTTAATATTACCATCTATGATACCTTTCACATACGCATGCTCAACAATCCTCACTAGTTGTTTAAGAAATACATCCGTAGGATCTGAGGGTAACCTCTTATAGAAGGATTTATCGCCCAATTGTCTATATGCCTCTTGTAGGTACAATGTTGTAGGCCAAAGAACAATATTTCCTCCCTTGTCCGAAGGCTTTATGACTGTGTTTGGGAGACATTGCAATTATTTTAATGCTCTACTTTCTCTAGCATTCAAATTTTTCTTAGAGCTGTATGATGTATCTAAAGCCCTAATGTCATCCTGAATGCAGTCATAAAAAACCTTTAATGAAGGAAAATCATTAAAAGCAGGAGTAAATGTAGATTTAGCTCTGAAATGGTACTTACTAGGTGTAACATCAGCCATTGAGAGGTCAGTATGCTGGACATCCATTGAAATAAAATTGCTATCGACATGATTATCATCCTTTGAATAATAAGCCTTAGGGGCAATACACCTACAAAATAAAAAAATGTCTTTAGATAATGTGAACTTATCTAATTTAGAGACAGGGCAAAAATTAAGGCCTTTCATTAGTACTGACCTCTGTGCCTCAGTCAGCTCATGGTTAGTGAGATTTATAACTCTCAAATTTTCCTGTTCTTGGAGACTTTCATTTTAAATGTTTTTAATTTTGTGTGTGTTCTTTCCTCACAATGACCCACCGTTATTTATTTGAGAGTTGCATTAAATAATAAACTTTATTTTATATTACATCATACCTCAATTGTGAACAAGTTTATTTTGTTATTATTTTTGTAGTGTGCGCTCACTATATGGGTCTTTTTCCTTTCTTGCTATGCAATATATTCTCTATTACCCATGAGTAGCACCTACTTTAATTGAGTTATTTAATTGATTAATTCAGTGCTCACTGCCCCCTTCCTTTATTTTTGAACTGCTCATGTCATGTGTGCGCGCACATCATGGTCACGTGCCTATGACGTGGTTTGGTCATGTGACAAGCTCCCTTACTATATAAAGGAGCCTGTCAGTAGCATTGGTGCCTGATTATAGGACTCCATTGGTGCTCCTGGGTGCGTTATTGTTTCTTCTATTAAAGTTCCTGATCCTGGCCTGTTTCAAGTTACTGTTTGCCTGTAGCCTGCCCTGACCTTGCTTTGTTTATTGACCACGACTCCTGGATGCCAGCCCTGACTCTGCCGACTACTCTTTCTCTTACCACTCCTGGACCTGGACTACAGCCTTAAGGGCCATGACCTGGGTAACGTACCACAGCTAAGTCCTAACTGTATGGCATCCGAAGTCTGAAGATCCCCTCTGAGAAGTGCAGCCCTCTCCAGCCACGCTGACAGTGAAGCCCTGCACAGGCATTACCTGTCGCATGGGAGAGCACGCACGTCATCAAGGGAGGACACAATGATGAGCACGCTCTCCCATGTGACATAGGAAATGCCAGTGCGGGGGCTTCACTGTCAGCGTGGCTGGAGAGGGTTGCGCTTCTCAGAGGGGATCTGCAGATTCAGGATGCCGTAGAGCTTTACAGGTAAGAATTTTTTTTTTTTTTTTAAATCGATAATAAAATGGATTTAGTAAAAGTTAGTAACATAAATAATTAAATGTATTTTTTTAACTTTGGCCATACTGTTCATTTAAAGCAATGTAAAATGTAGTAGGTTTAACAAGGTAATTTTTTTTTTAATATATCGATTTTTTTTTTAGGTCAGGAAAAATTTTAGTCACCATTTCATAAATAAATCACAATCGGGGAAAAAAAGTGACAACAATGTCACTTGAAAATGCATTTAAAAGTAGCGACTATAATCGAAAAGCAGCAAATAAGTCAAAATTACCTTAATACTATAAATATCCCCCCTTGGTGTGAATTCTTTATTCTTGGTGACTCTATCTGTTGAATCCTGAAGCTATTTGCAGGTAAAATATTGAGTTAACAAGTGCATGTCCCACAACATAACCTTAAAGATAGCTTTTAAACAACCTGCTATAAATATTTACCAGTTTTTGCTTTCTTACAGACTGGAATATTCATTTAGGTTATATTTTTTAAAATGAGAAAAATGTCTGACACCCTCACACTTTAATGAATTTCTTAGCAAGTTAAGCTGTGCTTTTAGAAAATTAATTCAAAATGTATTTTTGGCTACAGAGCTTAATTTAGAATGCATATCTACTGATTAGATGTCTGTCTAGGTTTAACATTTGTATATTTCCATTGAATGGTTTTATTATTGCTAATCATAACATCGGTCATTATTTCACTCATGCACAGTTTAATAAAGATTTCTTGTTTGTCTCAGTTAGAAAATCTCTGCTAGATGATTTTGTTGTTCATAGGTTGTCAGATTCATCTGGCATAAATTATATAGCATTATTGATGTCAACTATGAAAGCTATTTTGTGACAAATAGCAATTCATTGATCAAGCATTAGTTGCAGCTCAGAGAATTGTACACAATTGTTGTATTGTTCTGAAATGACCTGAAGTTTACAATTTTTCTCTTGCATAAGCAGAGGTAAATTAAATGGATTATATCAACTCTGAACTTTTCTTTTGATCAATAGATCAGTTTAAGATAATTATTCCAGAAAAAAAGGTTCACAATATAAAAATAGTTTGAGATATACATTATCTGGCCAAATTATGTATGAACTTTTGAGGCATCCTGTAAGTGAAATGTGTGCCTGTTTATCCAAAAGAACACTTGTGAGGTCAGGTACTGATTTTGGGTGTGTATTAGCAGTAGTAAAGAAGAGCTAGTATAGTTTAGTACCACTAGTATAGTGTTAGTAGTAGTAAAGTAGTTTTATTACAGTATAGTAACACTAGTACTAACACTGAACTGTACAGCATTGCATATGTTTGTGGCACTTTATAAATAAAATTATACGTACATACATACATACATAGTATAGTGTTAGTAGTAGTAAAGTAGTATTAGCATAGTTATAGTAACACTAGTATAGTAATAGCAGTAGTAAAGTAGTTAGTATAGTAACACTAGTATAGTATTAGCAGTAGTAAAGTAGTTAGTATAGTTACATTGGTATAGTGTTAGCATAGTATAGTAACACTAGTATAGTATTAGCAGTAGTAAAGTAGTTAGCATAGTTACACTAG
>WMED01018995.1:0-12548 GCA_019650415.1 Pipa parva | reverse complement strand
CACTAGACCAGTGCTGTCCCAAAAGAGAGACAGTTTTGATAAAGAAACATTCCCATAATCAATAAAAGATATTTACATTTTCCTTCAAACAAATTATTTATTTAACAAACATAAGAATTGATAAGATTTTTATTTTATTTTTTTATTATAGTTATATTTTAAAACACAATAAACATTAGAGTTATATAGAGTAAATATGCATCAAGGGTGGAAGGGTGTTGTTTACCTGATTCCAATGCAAAATAGCCATGAGAACTCCCTTCCCCTCCCACTTCCTTTTTGAGTGCACAACCTTTTTCCTGTAAATCCCCACCGACCCTTCCCTGCAGTTCCTAGCCCAGTCAATAGCAGCATACACTATAGCAGGGGACCTGCATGCTCCAGGGGCTGCTTTTACATTTATTCACATACTCTAATAACAATTCTAAGTGGATCAGTCACCAGCAGATGTTTTTTTAGAAATCTTTAATATAAATACACTTTCTTGGTTGTTTCTAAACGCAATAAATAAATAAATCACTACCTCCCTTGGGAGGGTATTGCCTAGCTTGACCTCCCTTACAGACACTATAACGTATTTATACATACTGGTCAAACCCCCTCTAAAGAACCTCTTTGCTACAGTAAACAGATCCAGATCTTTTAATCTTTCTGTAAACTGCACCCCACATTGCACATATGGTCTATCATGGGTTTATAAACAGACAGTATCATGCATGTGACATTGAATCTATTTCCCTTATTCCTTTTTAATGCTCACTAAACTTTTTTTTATACTTGCTGAGTATGTGTAGCAACTATATTGTCATGTGGCCAAGTTTGTTGTTTATTCTTAGGGGGTAATTCACCATTGTGCGAAGTGAGCTCCGAATCCTTCGGCTCACTTCGCACAGACTGTTATGCGCTCACTGATGTCCTGCACGCAAACATCAGCGAGCACTTTAAGGGATTCCAGTCTCAGCAAGACCACTCAAGTCACCTCGCTGAGACTGGAATCCCTTTAAAGCGTTCGTAGTAAATAGGGCAAAAATGTCCGGGGGAGGGCACATTTTCATGGAAAACTGGCCAGTACATGTCACACACATTTCTTGGTGCGGGAGCTTATCAGTGCTGTGTAATAAATCATTCTGCTTCATCTACTGTGGAGAAACGCTTCTCACTAAGGTATAATACTGCATATCAAAAGATGCAATCTGATTATAGTTCCCCTTTTAATATATAACGCTTGCCATGGCTGCTGTTGTTCTAGCTGTATTGAATCTAAATTACCCACCATATTTAATAACTCTATAGAAGAAGAGGGGAAAGTATTTGAGAATATTTTATCTTTACTAGTTACGAAATAGAATCTGGTCAAAGTAAATATGCCCCAAAAATGTATCAGTAGTCTGAGGGGGTTATTCACTAAGGTGCGAATTTGACTGTCGAATTCTCAAACAGTGGATTCCCATAGCAAATACGTGACAATTTCCCCATTGTAAAGTCGCGACAATTTTTTAAAGTTAAGATTGCAACAATTTCCCCATAATAAAGTCGTGACTGCGACAATATTCTCATTATAAAGACATGACTGTGACAGTAGCAACCTATTGCAACTGTCTTTATCTGGCGAATTCACAAATATATTCAACAATTCGGACTTTAGTGAATAACCCCCTCTGAGTCTCTAAAGTAAGAAAAGGCTTGGGTTCAGTCACTAGATTCTAAACATAAACCATACATGATGGAAATATATACAGAATCTTCCCAGTAAATATATTGTCTGTTTTTCTAATTTTCAGTTTTTCCACTGGGTTTTATAAAAGAAATATGGGATTATCTAGTTAGAAGAACTACACATACAATTGGAATTCAGCTTGGAAAGCACTGAGAATGATGGACAACTGGAAATGTGTCCAAATAGTACAGCGCCCTGAACTAGAACTATCAAGTAAAAACCACCAATGAATGCAATAGAGTAACACAATAAATATTCTTAAATAAACAACATGTAATGTGAGAGAATGAAATGAAATAAAAAGTTCAAACCCTAAAGAGTCCTTGTTGAAGTCCAGCAAGCAGTCCACTTGGGATATACTGCCAATATCCCTTTTGTAGAAGACAAGAGAGCTTTTCCTTGGGGAAAAAGTGAGTGGATGCGCTGGCAAAAGATGTTAAAAGACAAAGGGAAAAACCCTAGTGTGATATTGTTTCAATCAATGAGTGACACAAAGTGAGAAAAGTTGTTGCAAAATATATCACCCACAGTCGTTCATCACAAGCACTATATGTGTTATATTGGTTGCACCAGTTGTCAACACTGATATATTTTGCAACAACTTTTCTCACTTTGTGTCACTCATTGATTGAAACAACATCACACTAGGGTTTTTCCCTTTGTCTTTTAACATCTTTTGCCAACGCATCCACCCACTTTTTCCCCAAGGAAAAGCTCTCTTGGAACACTGAGACAAATGCAGAAAAGCATTCAGGCTACCAGGTACACTGCTTTCCACCACCATGTTTTTATTTTAATGTCAGATGTGCTTTCCAACACTTTGGACCTTGGGCCTACACTGTGGCTGAAACAGAATACACACAATGCCATTGGAACAGTACTTTATATTCCTGGCATAGGTATCACATTCATTTGACATCTATATATGGAAATGATTACTATAAGGGCATGGAATGTAGCCATAAAGTAGCATGAGTATTAAAATTTCAGCTGTGTAATTTCATTTAACAGACTGGTACATGACAGTGCCAGTAGATTACCTCTATATGAAGCATCTTCATCTGAACTTTATAAATATACCAAATGATAATGGCATTAGTGGAATAGCAGAACAGACTAGTGCATGTATTGTTTGGTTACCATATAAATAGAATCACATACTTTAGATAATGAAATATACAATTTAATTCTGTATCTAATTGTCTATTTGCATGGATACCTGGGCCAATGTTCAGTTAACTTGTGCCAAAGCTAAAAATTGACTTCTAATACCAGGAAGAAAAATCAGTATACGGTTATTAAAGTTAGGGAAAAGTGAGCTTTCTGCAGAAGTCAGCAGAACAACCCACCGTCAAATGTTTTAGTGGCTCAAAGCAATTAGAAATATTTTGAAGAGTGTGAAGTAGAGGAGTTTTAAGGGAAAAGTGTTTTCATTCTATTCTGGAAACGTTGCAGTATCTGTATCCTATACTCAAAGGTCTTCTGCTGCTTACCTCCTCACATTAACATCCAATCCCAGTCTCTATTTAAGTCTGAGATTCTACATAAAGAACAGCTGCACCTGATCCATGTATGATAAAAATTCCTTTCTCTGGAAGGTTCCGGTTTCCCACCTCATATACAGCAATACTAGCTGAAGGAAAGCAAAAAAAAAAACAAAAAACTTTGTAAAACATACACTATATCTACTGAATTTGCAATGGTTATTGCATCGTGGAACCCAATCAATTTTGTCATCAGACAGAAGAAATAAGCAATATTATGCTCAGCGACTTGTATTTCTGTTGGACTGCCAGCAAGACAGATGTGGTTGTATAAGCATATCATTTCATTAATCACAGTAAGAAAACCTTAAAGATAAACTTATTAAAGCTACTTGTAGTAATCATTCCTTTAAAACTGAATAAATTATTGATAACAACAAATGATAAATGAATCCTAGGAAGATTAAGTGTGCTTAAAGGGCAGGGTAGCTAAAGTCACTGGCCAGCCTGTGACTAGCTAGATTAACCCATTCAGGAGGTTAGGGGGCTTACCCTGCAGCTGGATGAGCTCTTCATTTCAATATTGAATCAAAGAGCCAAGTGCTACCACTGCAGGAGGTTTGGAACGCCCCAATCTGCTGAAAGTGCCTTGAGGACTGAAGCCAGCCTGTTCACATGTAAGCCACGCTAACTTGGTTAAGCATGAGCATAAACTTACCGAGGAATTCCGGATCAGAGAGTTGAGAGGGCAGTCCTAAGCCCCCTTTTCTCTGAACTTACCATATCCTCTGTTTCACAATTATATTGAGGGCTTGGGCCCACAAAAGGTAAGCTGATTGGCTTACCTTCAGTAGAGTTTCGTATTTTTATTTAACATGCCAGCCAACCTGTTACTTTAGATCCCCCATAACCAATTTGCAGTCAAAAGTGATCACACCATTAAAAGACCAAAACTATATATAAAGCATAGTAAACAGAGAAACAGCAGCTAATTTATCACAGATACCCAAAGTGAATATGGAGAGACTTCAGTTAGCAAAAGTACTGTAAACTAGAATTCTGAGGAAGATCTCTAAACCACTTCTATGTAAGGGAACAAGACAAACCGTTGGCATAGGCTAAAACATTAGTTCATTTACAATCAACAGTGGATTGTTGGAAAAAAAGTCCTATTTACTAATAAATCCAGGTTTGAGAACTATACCACTTACAGAAGGGTTTATTAAGAGAGACTAACGAGACTAATAACATAAAAAAACTAAATAAAAGTAAATAAAATGGTGGGAATATCCATCAAACATTGATGAGGGCAGTTGAAGAGTGACAAATGCAGGAAAAAAGTGAAGCATCACTTAAAATACTTTAGAGAATCTCCTTTACACTAAAATTCTAACTTGCAAGTTCTGGATTACATTTGAAATAACTGTATAACAGAAGTTTTTTCGCGATTGGATGCTGATGTTTAGATCCAGTGTAGAATTCCTATGTCTGTACTGAGCACATAATCTTAGATCCTGTTATTTAAATTAAAAAAAAAAAAAGGAAATGAATGGAAAGAAGTGTACAAAATCAATGAACCACTGAACAAAAATGTGTAGACAACAAACAAGTTGTTCCTTTTCAGATTGCTTTTGATGACTTCAGCCTTGATGTTCTATATGCATTTATGTCAGCTCATTGGGAATTCATTTCCTGAAGCATTGTGCAGAAACAGCTGATGCGATGCCCTTTATATGTCATTGGTATTGATTTTATAGAGGCCAGTGAGGAACTGAACATGTACTAGGTTATTAATAACATTTCTAATTTGTTTGTTTTCTGCCTGTTTACAAAACTGAAAACAACAAAACATAATATGCATGTTTGTAAGCTGGACGCTAAACAACTGTCTTCTTACAGTACATTCAATTGTAGACCAGAAGACATCAAATTCATTTTTTGTATAGGTTTAAATTATGTGAGGCTAAATTAATTTGTTGGCAATAAAATCTATTAATCTAAAAATCTAAGTTTTGATAATATTTCAGACCGCTCAATAAATGAATTCACAGACATAAAATAGCTACCAGCGCCATGACTACCAATTGTCCTGATTGGCACTTAAAATGACCAGATTCTGCTCATGATGGTTTTTATTTAACTTGTATACCAAGGAAGGCTATAATAAGAATCTGAGATTTTATCACTATATTGTTGAATCAGGAAAGTAGCTTAGCTGGTCCCTTACAGAAATCCCTCCTCTCATTATTTTTCAATAGTAGGTAGCTAACTGCGATAAACAGTCCTTGCGGGCAGATCGCCTGACCCACCTGCAGCTCCAGGTTGTGGGAGACGTAGATTGGAGATCTGGCAGACTATTGCCATTTGTGTAGTTATGTACAGAAAGATTACCACTTTAGATGAAATTTTAGCTATGACTTTACATAAGTAAGTAACCTGTGCCAATGAATAGTAATGGTAATATGAAAGCAAAAGACTATTCTAGATGGCAAAAAAAAAACAAAAACAAAGAAACTCCCAGTAATACTTTTTTTGATCTATAAAATGATAAAAAGTGTTAATTTAACTAATTTTTAAATTGTACTGTGCACAGGCAAAGCCCATTTCACCAGGCAAAGAAAGCAAAAATGTCAGCAACAAAATGCATCTAGTAAACTTTATCCATCCTTTATTTTGGAGAAGTAGTGGGTGGTTTTTCCATTGATAAATATGGTACATGCATGACTGTGCCCACAGGAGAATGCCTAACTATACATTAGGTAAATAAACCTTACTACTAGATTACTTATACCACATAAATATAGTTATATAGAATGTTATGGCCTAAACTATTTTTTTCTGGCATGATATGAATTTACTTTGTTGAATGCCTTTATTCTAGAAGTAATTCTTTGGCACCACAGTTTTCTTTTTCTTGCCTTGTGTAAATGCCTGTCATAGATTTATTAACTACCTACAATATATCCTGATAAAGTACATCTGACGTTTACTAAATTGTACATTGTATCTAGCCTTACACAAGTTTTGATTTTAAGGAGTAGAAAAAAAGACTTGTATTTTGACATTAATCCCCCCCCCCCCCCTAAAAAATTAAGAATATACTTTTAGCTAACTCTCCTTGCTTTCTGCTTCCGTTTTTATCGTCATTATCAAATTGAGTTATACCTGCCTTGTTAATTTGCCATTTTACAGATGTTAAACTATAATATTTAACTCCAAAAAAAGCATATTTTGATTTATTCATACTTCCTGAAAGGGTGAAATTATTTTAGTATTTTTTTTATTAATTGTCCTTTAATGCCAAATAATCCTTACTGTACAGTATACTCATTTGATACATTTTGTGATTTGGGGGTTTCATAAGAATGAACATGACCACCAATTTAACAGAAATGTAACCAGCATTATATTTCTGATTATGAGGTAAATACACCTACTGTTTTGTGCCTATAAGAGCTACTTTAACCTTGATATAAGGTCATGAGATGTCTTCCAGCCAATGCAGGAAAGTTGGTAGATGCCTGGCTGTCCTTATCTTGATACTCAGAATCATTTGCTCTTTTATCCCATATAAACCAATTTCTAATACAGTAAACACCTAAGTATAAACTAATCAACAAATGTGTTATCATCTCCACACAGGCACATTTACTTCCCAGCACCTAATATCTGCTTCAGGCAGATAACTGCTGAACAAAAATGTTGACATTTGCTGATTTGAAGCATTCACCAAACTATCATTTTACTATTGGGTATACACATTTTTTTCTATGGATGTTTACAGTGCTTAACATGTTTGCATTTCCAAAAATGTAAATATAGTAAACATAGAAAAGCAATTAAGGACCCCATAGAATACTTGTTTTTTTCTTTTGCACAAATATTACATTTATGGCAGAAGGATGCAGGAGCATTCAAATGTCCATTAAATTTCATATTACCACATTTTATTACAACTAAATATTTATTATCAGAAAACTGTTATAGTATATAACTGACCACAAAATCTGCTAAACCAAAAATACATATCATATGAAATAGAAGTCAGTCCAATTCTTCAAATAGAGTATCAACAAGAAACTCTACGTATTCCATAAGGATGTAACATGACTCCTTGTTACATTTAACACAGAGGGAGAGATGTTCTCTGGCATTCTAACAGTTCCTCAGTAACAAGCATTTTATGGTACACTCACTGAATCAAACAGACCCAGTCACCAAAGACTAAAGCCTTAATGTAAACATCTTACCAGGTATGTGCCACTGTAAAACGACGTCGTTGACGGATGCTTTTATTTACTAGCAACTTTCTAAAAAAACATGGTGAATTCCTTGGAGAGCTTCGTGGTGAGATTTTTGGTGATGTTGTGTTTCTTTTCCCAGAAAGCCTGGGAAGCTCCAGTTCTAAGTGCATATGTTCTTTAAAAGTCCTTATGTAGATATCTGAATCGGGTGTAGCAAGTTCATTGGAAGAGTCTTTTGCTGTCATATCTCAGATGTTGCTTCAGATGCCTTGCAGAAAAATCATATCACCTAATACAACAGAGAGATGGTTTGTAGTCTGTGCTTCCTAAAGAGAGCAATAAATGCAGGCTGGGAACCTGCTTAGTGTACCATCATGACACATAACGACTTTAAAAACACGGCTGTTAGAAAGAGCTTCATAAGCCCAGCCTTTTCTCTGATGCTGCGCCAAAGTCCTTTCTGTACCAGGGTTAGCTTGTTGTGAATGTGGTTTGTCTGCAAGCTACAAACTGACATTCATTCAGCTGAATTTACCAGCTCATGCAATATTCATAGGAATTTCTTATCCTTCCTTATTGTAAAATTGATTTCTTTCACAGAAGATGCAGAAAAGAAAAAAAAGGTCAAACCCCCCAAAAAACTAAAGATTATGTGCACCCAGATATAGGCAGAAATTTGTCAGATGCCTTTTTTTTTAACAAAGCTCTTCATGAGAACATGCTTGCCTGTTCAGCCTCCCTGGATAGAAAATCCTCTTCATTCAGAATTCCTTAGTTAGATACCCAATCCAAACAACAGTGGCTCCACCTACTGCATGTTTATTGGATCACAATCTTTCTCTGACATCTGAGGTTTTTATTGCTATTTTTGTATTCTGAGCAGAACACTGATTTAGATGACCTTATATTAATTTCAAAACAAAAACAAATTGGTAAAGATTTTTAAATAAACCCTTTTATTACAAACAGAGCTAATATTCTCAATGGCTCTGACAAAACATACATTCATTTTAAACCACACACTAGGTAATATTTATTGAAATATACTGTAGCTTTTGTACTGGTGGGTTGCAGTATATTTTTTTGCAGTAGATATTATATCTCACCACAATTCTTGTTCATCATTTTTGTTATAATATTAGTCAACATATAAAGCAAATTCAGGTAGGTCAGTTTATCCAAAAACTGTTTGTGATATGGTATACAATAACACAGTTAACTGTTTGTGATATGGTATACAATAACACAGTTAACTGTTTGTGATATGGTATACAATAACACAGTTAACTGTTTGTGATATGGTATACAATAACACGGTTATTTTCACAGTTGTGTCAAATAAGGAAAATGGAGAAAAATATAACAGAAACACAGTTCTATGAGAAATAATTAGCATTTTCTGTTATTGTTTTGACAAATCTATTACCAAATGCAATTTTAAATTAAATTTAAATATATAAAGCTAAAATGATTTAAAAAGTAAAAAAGTGAGATTTTGTGCTGCTATGCATTTTCCAGATATTTCAGTGGTACCTAGCTATTGATTTACCTATACATATATACATATATTCGTAATTAAGTATGATTTTCATGGCACTGTAACATACATAATACCATAGTACCAAAGTAAAACAAAAAGAAGTTCATCCAGTTCATCCAGGAAGGCAAAAAACTCATGAGACAAAAGCCAACTCATCTTAAGGAAAAATATTAGATCCCGACCCATATATCGCAATCAGAATAATTACCTGGATCAAGAATTCTCCTCCAGTTACCTAGTGCCCATAACTTGTAATATTCCTACATTCAAGGAAGGCATCAAGGCCACTTACTGAATCAACTTTCTCAGGCAGTTCCATAATCTTGCTGCCTTTACAGTAAAGAACTCCCTTCTATGTTGATACAGAGGCTTTCTTTCCTCTAGACATAGAAGATGCCCCCTTGTTATACTTACTTCATCTTGTTCCTGCTATGTCTTGATAGCATAAGCCAATCATTAATCCGAAAGCATCTCTGCCTTAGAATTGACTTGCACAAAAAAGGTATTTGTACTTCTGTGCATACATAGGGGAAGTAGTACATTGGGTCCCTGCTGCTGCTTTGACAAAATAATGCATATTACTTTCCAGCTAAAACAAGTAACAGAATATAACTGAAATATGAAGGGTTTCTGCTTCTCCCTCACTGGCGATTTGATTAGAATTATTATGATTATTATTAGGAGAGGTTCCATAACAGACCTAGAATGTCATGAATGGAAGACCAAATTCAATGCACATGAGCACCAGTGTGTTTTCTCTTTTTAGTTTTCTTAGAGAAAGAAATATGTTTTGTAGCCAACAGGATAGAACTATGAGCTGCAGACTCATAACAATGACATTGGAAGGTTATTCATCAAAGAGTGAATTGTCAGATAAATTTGAAAATTTGTGACATTTTCACTTCAACTTTATTTACCAAAGATTATTGTTTTCTGCAAGGTGGCGAATTTGCATCTAATTTGCAAAGTGCAAATTCAAGCAATGTGTACTGGCATGAATTCATGTATCTTTGCCAGATAAAGTGGTAGATTGGGGGAGTTTATGGCCAGATCTGCTAAAATTGTGACATTATGCTTTATTATATAATACATGCATAGTGCAAGCTAGTTGTCTATTTAAAGATGGCAGCAAATTGTTGTAAAAATGCAGTGAATTCAATTCTGCAAGCATATTCACACTTTGATATAAAGGCAAGCAATACTTAGTTGGTTATCTAACTGGTGTTCTAAAATATTTTTTTTATAACATACATCAGCCATAACATTAAAACAACCTGCCTAATACTGTGTAGTTCCCAATTGTGCCATCAAAATAGCAATGACCCATTGAGGC
Source organism: Pipa parva (assembly GCA_019650415.1). Lineage (NCBI taxonomy): Eukaryota > Metazoa > Chordata > Amphibia > Anura > Pipidae > Pipa > Pipa parva. Next base: position 2,230 of record WMED01018995.1, on the reverse strand, counting down.
ATTGTCTCAACAAGTTCTCTGATGATGTCCTTTGGTATCTGTCAAGACAAGGGAGTATAGGTGACACCTATTATTGGCTAACGGAATAGATGGTAATTGCAAGTTTTCCAGACTACTTAGGTCTGCCTGAAGAAGAGACCATCTCTTCCTTTAGCCAATAAAAGGTATCACCTATACTCTCTTGTCTTTGCTTATATCTATGGCTAACACGGTGCTAAACTCTACTGCCTTTGGTATCTGTCACCCACACATTAGCAGCATTTTAAGTACTGTAAGTTAGATTGAACATGACATCAGTGGGCCTTGAGTACCCATTACCCTGTCGATTCACAGTTTTGCCTTTTTGGACCAGTTTTTGTAGGTATCACATTTTCCCTTGGAGCAGAGTCATTGAGCAGATACTGTACATCCTTCTCCAATGGTACATACTCTGGAACAATACTTAGTTTAAACCACCCACAAAAGAGAACAAGAATTCTGAAGTAAAAAACATACCAAAATATATAGTTGTAAATTCTAACTGAATGCCAAGCACCTCAGGGAAGAAATATACGTGTATATACTGTATATTATATACAGTATATGTAAATACATCTGAACACCTGTATTGCATCTTAACACGTTTGGCATAAGCACCACATTACTACAATTAGCACCACATTACTACACCTGAAATCACTGCAAAACCTCACGTTGAAAATCTGCTTTTAATTTGAAAGCTGGTCATACACAAGTGATACATAGCTCAATGATCATTCAAAAGAGGTGGGTTTCAAACCAATGAATAAGCAAAGCATAAGTATTCTACATTTATGGCTAAGGACAGTGATAGAAATCATACACTGCTTTAATCCATCTAAAGAGCAATTTACACAGCAAATTAGTGTTTCCAAAGACAATCAAATAAATTGTCTGTTTCTGAAAAAAATATGATCCATTTTGATCCAGCCAAAGAACTATAAGACTACACCATTTATTATGGGACTTCATGTCTAAAGACAATATTTTTTTAACCTCATTAGTAATGTCAAATATGATTTGTCTACAAGCCTCTGACCTTATAGAGGTATTCCTAAAAAGGGAAATTGAGTGCAAGGAGGACTGGAAGCAGGGGGCACTCAAAATCTATCAGGCTTCTTTTCCTAGTTAACCCCTTCTACAAAAGCAGTGCTTGACATTTGGTAAATTGCAAAAACTTTTATGAAAAGTATTTTTAGATTTGGTTCATCACATGCTAAAGAACACTTTAAAAAAATCAACATCTTCTACTTTACTTAGTAAAGTAAGTGTGTCCACTACAGTAAGTGTGGACTAGTTTCTATTTTAATTTTTTTTTTAATTTTCAAAACCATCACCTAAAATGAATAATGTGTTATTTTTATTTCTTTTCTTTTTTTTTAAATGGAGATGAGAAAACCAGTGTGGCAGATTACTGAATATATATGAATGATTTGTGACTGCCATATCTTCATTTGACAATGGAATTACACACATATACATGATAATGTTACACATTGCTAGTTTAAATAAAGTTTAATTCTCTATGTATATATTGTTTTTAGGCTATGATCAGACAAGCACTCAAGGGAGTATTTATTTTTCATAATCTTTCTGAAGAACAAACTAGAAGCCAACCCTGCATCTGAATGAGGATCACAGACTTATTGCCCATTAGTATTAGCCAGAATTGTGAAGGTACGGGAGGGTTTCATTAAAGAGTGAATTTGACACATTACAACAATTCGGCCATAATGTCACATAGTTAATTTTGCATATTCACTGGTTTTTAACTTAAGTTTTTTTTGTATTTTAACAAAGAATATGAAATTGTGCAAATATCCCCCAAAACAACAAATTTCTTTTTTGCTCTAGGATAAACAACTTCTTTGAGAAGCTGGCTGTGCAAGAGTGCCATAGCTAAAACAGAGCAAGTCATTTAAGACGCTTTTATGGGAGGTTGTAAGAGATCCAGGGCTATATAGAGTTTACCTAAGCAAAATGCACGTGAGGGAATTTGTCACTTCTATATACTTTGCTCTAGGCCAGCGGTTGGCAAACCGCGGCTCGCGAGCCACATGCGGCTCTTTCGAGCCTTCAGTGTGGCTCTTTCCGAAGCTGCAGTGAGAAGACGCAGCTCTGTTGAGCTGCGGCTCAGCTGAGTTGCGCAAATGCCGAGGGATACTGAGGAAAACGCCGGGGGATAGAGGAGACGCCGGGGGATAGAGAGGAA
>WMED01018994.1:0-12548 GCA_019650415.1 Pipa parva | reverse complement strand
CCCAGATACAGTGTACAGTGTCCCTCCTAATTATACCCAGATACAGTGTACAGTGTCCCTGTATACATTTTGATTAAAACATTTTGATTAAACTGACCCTTTAAAGTGGGTCTAGGAAAAATGAGGAAAAAAATAGCAGCAGCAAATGAAAAAAAGCAATGCAAAGACTCTCCAAAAGAGGCAGAATAACAAAGGAAAAAGTTTTGGAAGTCATGGCAGCTGTGCAGGAGCATAATTAGCTGGATGAAGACTGATTCCCCCCAAGCAAGTGCCCCAGTAAGTAGTGCAGAAGCTGATACAGACCTGAATACCTGTAGCCAAAATGAATCCTCAGAAGCAGTGGTTAGCACAAGCCTATAAGTTTCTGATACTATTGACACTGTGCTCATTGAGTCAGCTGACCAGGAAGTGGTAAGGCCAGCTGAGGAAGTGGCTTTGGGAGAGATAGCAGCAGTGTCCTGGCAAGAGAGGTGATTGAATGGGTACTAATGGAGGATGGCAAACAGTTGCAGGTGAGAAGTTTGGCTTGTGTAAGTTCACTGGAGGCTGAAGAGGAGGAGAATAGTGTTGGCAATAAGGAGTATAATCAGGAAGAGATTGTGAAAGTGCTGAGGGCTATGGATGCCAAGAGAAAGAAAAGACTTTTTGGATGGAAAAATTGGACTTACAGTGGCTGTATTAAATAATACAGAATACTGTATTTAACTGTATAAATAACTTATTTAACATGATACATCTCTCAAAGTTCTCTTGAAGTGGCCAGTTATTTTTCGAAGTTCTCTACACTTTTCCTTACCTGCTGCATAAGGTATAATGCTTTTTCCCTTTACTTCAGTGCAAATAACAGACATTCTCCTGCCCATCCTGTGTTCCATGCCCAAGTTGATTCTCTGTTATTTATAGCCTGATAAACCCCTTTGTCCTTAGAAGATCTCTACTGCATGACTTTACCTTCTTTTTGGCATCACCTGTTGCTGACTTGTTCATTTTCCTACTGCCTTTTCTAATTTTCTGAGCCTGTCCTGCTTTGTAGAAGTTGCTGAGGCTTTTGGAGTTCCTGCTCCCTGTGCATCTCAGTCCTGTTCGTCATCCCACTTACTGTTTTTCCTTCATTTCTTTCTGTTCCACTCATAGCTTTTCTCTAATCCTCTTCCTTTTCCTCTACTCCACTACATGTGACAGAAGTAAATGTAAATGGTCATATATCTCCTATAAAAATGCTATCCATTTAGACTTACAACAAGGCTTTTAAAATAAGAGTTCTAAACAGCATGCATTCTGTTATTAGTTAATGCATTCTCCATTAGTTCAAAACTAATCTATACATCCCAGACTCATTTACACACATGCAATGAGCTTCACTGGTAAATATAGCAAAATCCCGAAGCCAGTTGTGGAAGGTTTGATGAATAAGCATATACTTCATTTTATCCTCTTTTAAAATATTATCATTTGATATCCATTTTTTTGTGGACTCCCAAGAGCACTTCACAGTAGACAAACAATGAGCCCTTTATGTAATCCGAAACTTTCTTCACTTTATCCCTTTCCCCCAGCTAATACCTTTCAGTGTGACTCCACTATCGACACTACCACAGCATTTTCAACCTCTACATCTGACCCATCATTCTATTGTCATCTTGCAGTGACACTGCAACACTCATTAATCTACTGGATCCAAGATATCGTTGTGTAGGTCTTTTGTGTTGTTGTGCCCCAACCCAAATACTACTGCTATGTAATGCTATATTGTGAAACCTTCTTGTACTAAATCATTTCTTCATGTCAGATAATGAAATCCTTAATAACCTCTAATCAGTGCCCAGAGCAGGGTTAGTGTGTATAAAGAAGAGGCACTGCTAGTCATGCTGTTAGACTCAACCAGACGATGTACTGTATATCCGTGATTCTGATAGCAGTTGCTAAAGTGTAAGAATTTTGACTCAGTGATAACTGAGCGATACTGGTACAAGATTAATTCCCCTGCTATTTATCGATATAGAAGGGAAGTACTAATCTTCTTACTGTCCTTTCTCCAGTACTTGTTAATACCATGGAATTTTTAACTCTAAACAGAGCCAGCAACAAAAAAAAGGCTATGCAAATAGTGACGTATGTACACTGGTATTGACCACAGTACAAGAGCTGCAATGAGCCCCACTGAATCTAATAGGAAATTATCTGTTTTAAGCAGTTGGATGGTAGCTCTTGGACCCTCCCTCAGCTGTCATCTCTACCCATTTTTTTCTGTGTAGGCTACTGTTCCTTTCATTATGTGTCAGTGGTGCAGTTCAATTCAGTTTTCTCCACTGTAAGTGTATCAATAGATAAAGCATCACCATTTTCAGCTTGATTCTGTTCCTGGCAGAATATTTTGCTCTTTTCACAATGTAGCCACCTCTGCTCTTTTTTCTTGTGCAAACAGTACTCTCCTTAGCTTTAGAAATTTCTGTCTGTCATCCATTCTGAATCTAAAGCAGTACTAACGTTTTCCTGGCTTTCTGATTATTGTTATTGCAAGATAGCCATTACGTTGTGAAGAAATTTAACATTTAATTAGTCCTCCAAAATTAAGCCACACCATCTGACCCAACTACTCTAAATGATACCCAACCAATTGCTCTCCTTATTTCTTTCCTGTCACTTTAATTCATTCTCTCCCTTTAGTGTTTTGGGATGACTTATATTGTAATTGTGGTTTTCCTACTATCACCATTTAGAGAAAGAATCAAAGACTAGAAAATAAAATGATAATGATATAAATACTGAATGGCATTGACGGTATCAAATAAATTAGATGCTGAACTCTTCACTGTTATACTTCCTTAGTAAATATCATACTATAAACAAAGTATTTTGAATACTAACTTTAAAAAAAATATATATTTTATCTTTAATATATTATCTGCCGCTTCAAATTATAAGGATTATGGTTTTGTCTGCTTCCCACGTCACCTTGTAGCCTGGCAACAGATGAATGAAATTCTTTTCTTGATCTCAGGTTCACTTAATTTATTATAAAGGAAAGAGATGAATTTTACATTGAAGAGTAAAAGTGCATAAGGTGATATCAAGAGTCAAACAACGGATGCACAGGATAAGCATTTATCTTAAATAATGTTCTACTGCACAAGTAAGCTGTAACAGATGAACTGTTTAGCAGAAGCAAATTACAGTAGCATAGATGTAAGGGTGTTAAACTAGCACTGGTTTCTCTTAAATTACATGCATATTAATCAACTTACAGTAAGTAAACATTACCTTAAATACATAAGAATATCTTTATTATTATAGAATGTTAACTTTAAAAGAGGGAGACTTGAATTATACTTACATGTTTAAATAGGCTTAATTTTTATTATTGCACTGTTTATATGTATATCATATCACTCTCATTTTAAATATATGCCATACATATAGAAGACAGGGTGAAAAAAAAATGTAACCAAAAAGAGGGGTTAGGTTAGAACCTTGCAAAAGATTTACTGAACACTGCCAAATGTACAGTAGTCTTTGTCTATGAAGCTTTCCCTTCTGCATAGGGTTGCCATTTCATTACTTTAAAACTGAACATATATGTATGTATATTTTTATTTATAAAGCACCACAAGGTTACGCAACACTGTACAATCCAACAATACAGTTATAACAAGGGAAGTGTGTAACAAAGAACAAGTGAAGTAAATTACAAGCATATAATCAAGAAAAATACATCACTCTTAGTGCCAGGCCATGACTGAAACAAAAGGATGGAGGTCCCTGTCCCATAGAGTTTACAGTCTAAATATATATCAAATGCACATGCATGCAGTGCTAATTTGAAATATTATCTGATGCATCCTTTAAACTGTTAATGTTGTTAAGCTGCCAAGCAGCATGCATTTAAACCAGCACTGCAACATGTGTAATTTACATGCATTTGATTTTTAAGAGTTCAGCAGTGTTGGGAACTTGCCGGGTTTCACCCGGATAGTCCAGGTTTACAAAGCAAATACCGGGTCTCTGAAAAAACTCTCAAGTTCACAGGCCTGAAGGCAAAATTTATAGCATTTCCCCTCTCTGCCTCAAACACCACCCTCTCCCAGCCAAACCCCAATCCTCTTAGCCCAAATATCAACCCACCCCACACAATGATGTGAATTGTGCCATTATGCACTGCCCCCTGCCCACGTAAGATGACACTCCAGGGCAGGCTGACTCAGCAGATACCCAGGTAAAGCGTTAATGAGGAATGTAATGGAATTACAACAACAAAAAAAAACTCACAGCATCTTCTGGACAAAAGATATGTTTGCAAGAGCAAGTCTGAGGAGGGCCCCAGCTAAGCCACACAATTCCAATTCCAAACACCAAGCTGCTCAACTGTATGTTAGCAGGGGATAAACCCCATTTATTTCAGTGGTAAAGAATCACAGAACATTTCAGGTAGCCACACCCCTCTTCATCAGGTGACATCTGATTAGTTGTCACAACACCTTTTTCTTCCTTTAGCTGCATGAGCAGATCAATTACATTCCATATACATACTGTACACTATGAATTAGAGGTTTGCCATGTGAACACATGAGAACATTTAGCAATTATCATTAAAAGGGAGATAGTAAGATACCTAATGCAGGGCTGTATGTTTTTCAATACAATGTTGCTTTTTTCTCTAGGCTGTGTTGAAACCTATGCATTTCTGCATTATTTAAATTGTTTTTTCTATGTATTTCCTTAAATGTAATAATGTTTAGTACTACTGTGTAAGGAAGGAACCTCTGGGAATAGAGGCTCTATCATTCTGCAAGGTAGGGAAAGCTAGGACTAGACCTAACAGGAAACACAAAATTATCCAAAGAACAAGGCACTTTAATGGGATCCAAAATAAATTGAAATAGGACAAGTGAACAGACAAGAGCAGGTTCAGAAACAGATGTGGGTACAGACTCAGGAACCGATGCAGATACAGGAATAGGATGCCATGGGAACTGTGCAGCCGAAGGGAGAAACAGAAGCAACCCAGGAACAGACAAAGGAGCAGGATGCCATGGGAACTGGGCAGCTGAAGGGGGAAACAGAAGCAACCCAGGAACAGATACAGGAGCAGGATGCCACAGGAACTGGGCAGCCAAAAGGGGAAACAGAAGCAACCCAGGCCCGTATGCCAGGAACAGGATACTCAGGACTCGGATACAAGTGCAGGTGCATACACAGGTGCAAGTTCAAGTGCAGAGTGCAAAAGGAGAGCTAGTGGATCCTCAATACCACAGCGGGAGTTGGCACAGGTTAACACAGAGGTGCGGAGTCTAAGGAGGGCCAGGTCTTCACCCTGAAACCCCCACAAGAGGGTATGGCCATTGAGGCAGGCACCTCCCAGGTCGCGGCCCTCAGAGTAACCCCCTACTGGTGGCAGCTGGATAGACTCACATGAAACTCAGACAAATACTTGAACAGCAGAACTATAACGTGAAAAGCATAGAAGTGCAGCATAACAAATCAGTCATTTACAGCAATCCTGGGCACACGCTGAACTGTAACACACAGCACCCATTAGTAACAGCTCAGAAACAGGGTAGACACTGCACAGACACAGCTCAAGAACAAGGAAAGGGTCAGACGCTGCAAACTGATTGGTGCTGAACTTGACAGAAGCTGTAGGTGAAAGCTGTAGAGACTTACTGAAGAACTGACACTCCACCGAACAGGATACATGAAAAAAGGAACAGAATTAGAACAGAATTCACATGAAACAGATCCCTTTAAGGCAAACTTGAAACTGAACAGAACTTGATCCAAAATACAAACAGGATCCTTCCTTCCTTCCTTTCTTCCTGGTGATGTTAATTAGTTAATGATGGAGAACTGCTGAAGGCAGTGTTCAGTTTTTGAATTAGCTGCTGCTGATGTCCTCTGTGACATCAGTGGCTCCAGATTGGCTGATTCAACCCGGAAGTGTTCGGGAGAGCTGTGTCTCTGCAGCACCTGCCAGCATTGCCAGTTAGCTGAAAGAAGTAATAAGCAGTGTGCGCATGCAAGCACTGCTTGTTACATGCTAGAATAAAGGAAGGCATTCCTGGTTACCTCCTCTGTGAAACAGTAAAGAGGAGCAGAGCCATAATGGCTGCAGGAGAGGAAACAGATAGGCAATGGGTTAGCTTCCATACTGAATAGAGGGTGAGAGACTTATCCACAGATACCCAAAGACAATTGTATGTAGTTAGAGTGTATAGGATCCACTGCAGTCCACAGTATGAATCTGAGACCATTTGTAGCCTGCCCTGCAGTACAGTGGAGGCATCATTTTTTACTGTTGAATACATTCTACAGTATAAAAACCCAGAACTTAATGTAGAGGTTTCTGATACACATTATACATTAAAAGGTGATTACATTATTTGCATCATACTTTAAATGAAAGTAGTTAAATGTTATCAGTAAAATTATGACTTTCCAGTTAGCCTATTTTGTCCAAGTCACTAAGGAAACAGGACTTCAGATGCTCTGCAGTTTTCCCCTGACATTTTACACCAAGAGCTGTGTATTTCCCCAAGATATAACTACATGTGTTAGAGTTTAACTTTTAAGCCTGATGTTCTTCATTTTCCCCAACAAACATACACCTGACCCTGTACAATATCATTGATCCTACGATGTTTCTCCTTTACAAACATGTCCAGTGCTAGCATCGTCACTATAAAAGTCCCCTTTGCTTTCCCCCGCTGTTGGATATTAATGATCTCTTGTTTGGTCAGCTGCAGATGGATCAAATATGTAGGGCAGGCCAAAATTTTAGAATTAAAATGCAGAGGGGAAGATGGAAATCAGAACAGAAAATCTAGTTCAAGAGCATGGCTATATATGTGATTGGAGTTATCAGGAATATACCTTAGCTTTCTAGTTAGCTTTTCTCTGGAAGCTGTTATGTAAACAGATGAGACAAAATAAAAGTTTATTGTTAATGCACATCATTTTTGTGTTTATGAAAAACAAAATTCATTCTTTAAAGAATATAACATAAAAGAAAGATAATGTGATGAGTGCCTTGAATGTGAGTCATCACAAAATCTGAAGATTACCAGGCCAGTCTGAAGCACAGTGTTGTATTCAATGTCAGAAAACTGATTCTCCATAAGAGGTTATGTGTTTATTGGAGCTCTAATGATTTGTTTCAGAGACTGGTTAGAGAGAATGGTGCCTTATCAAAATATAATAAAGAGTTTCTTTATCCTAACTTGAGGACCTGTATTTGGATGAGCATTCCTCTGTTTTGTGGATAATGGCATCTCCTGTTGACAATAGATTTTTGACTGCAGCAATATTTGTTCATTAAATAGTGCTTCTGTTTTATGTTGCTTTAATGCAAAAGAGCTATACCAGGTTGCTTGCTCAATCTTTTGCTCAGATCAATGTGGCTGGCAGCTATGGCACAGGACATACAGTATGATTGATTGATAGGCAGAGCACAATTTTTAACATACATTATTACTGCATTGAAGAATTTCAGTGTTGTGAAATAACTCTTTAACTAGCTGCTTGCTTAAATATAAAGAAAATGTGTATTAGGGAATTGTATTTTTTTATATTTGCCCAGAAGCTGGATATTTTCCATTAAGATCGTGAAATTAACTTATTTTTAATAAGACATAAGGTAGATTATAATAAAGTGGTTGTTTCTAAGACTGTTGCAATTGGTATACTTTTTTGTTTTGTGTTTTTAATTTTTTACTTATTTATCTTTTTGCTCAGAACTTATTTCCTTGTTAACATTTGTATTCTTGTTTGTAGTTAAATGGTCCTCTGGTTGCTAGGATCCATTAACCTATCAACCGACCATTAATGTAATTATAGTGCAGACTAAAAGAGCAAAAGTACAGGGCCGGCAAAGAAAGCTAAAGTTATTAAAAAGAATTCGAAATTACAAAAATATAAAGTCTCCGATTAATTGATTAATGCGGAGTCGAGGTTCAGCGACCCTTGACGCAAAACAAAGTCAAACAACTTTTAAACAACAAAAAATAAAAATAATAAACAGACTAATTGAAAATGGTCTTTGAATATCATGTTCTACAACATACTAAAATGAATTCCAAGGGTAAAAGCACCTATAATTAGAATGACACTACCCACAAAGCATTTTACTTTTAATATAAAGGAATGTAGGAACTATGAATATTCTTTTGCCTGATGTATTTCTCATTTTCCATTTTTAAAAAGGAACTATAGTCAGATTACATATTTGCATAGGAAGTACTATACCTTAGTGAGAACAGTTTCTCCCCAGTAGTTGTTTCATGTGAAGCAGAATGATTGATGAGGCAGCACTGATAAACTCATGCACCAGGAAATGTGTGTGTGATGTGTACCAGCCAGTTTTCTATCAAAAGGTACCCTCCCCTGGACATTTTTGCCCTACTTACTACTTAACATCCGTGCACGTCAGCTTTCCCTCTGTAATTTCATGCATTCCAGCTTAATTTATGTGGCCAAAAGGTCAGGCAGCTTTTTCTTCTCATGTTGCCTGACTTACAGAACAGAAAGAAGAGGGAGAGAGGGAGAAGAAAATGTCAGCTCTCAGGAAAACTAATTAAGGGAAGCAAACGGCAAGTATTATTTCTTCCCTAAATGTTTTTTTAACTTTTTGTGTCAGCAATTGGCTTAGTATAAAGGAGTTTTATATGTATGTGTGCAGTTATATCAGAATTATACTGCCCCTTTATTGGACACCACCTATTTTTACTAAAAGTGTTCTTTTTCTGAGTCCATAGTAAATATAAAATGAAATTACATTTTTACAGCGGTATTTTAATAATTACATTGAGATTCAGTTAAGACATGTATGCTGTCTGGTTTCTATGTTGCTAAAGCCAGTATGGTTATTTTTTTCCCTGTGACCTTGCACACCAGAGCCTAGGAATTATACAGCTATTCTTTCTGTTTACTTACATTGATTTTATCATTGTGTATTTTTTAGGATAATGCACATATTGTTATAGACACTATTTTAACCTGTGCTTGTGTCAGTATTGCATTCAAAGTGATGTCCATTTATTTCACAACTTGCCACCATAAGTTGATCTTGTTCACTTTTCTAACGAGCAGAAGTGACAAGTGAGGGTTATGTAATTATCCGCAGTATCAAGAGCTATCACTCAGCAGAAATGATGCTTTTAAATATAAAACAATTTCAGAAGCCATTTGTATATCCTATAATCACACTAAGAACACCATTCATGCTTGACTACAACATGTAATTTGGCTGATCTCTGGATGAGTGCACTATTCATGGTTAAATACAGCAAAGCAATCAATTAGACAATATGAAATTTCATATTTTGTTATTTTGTACTGGGATTCTAAACCTTGTTGTTTATAAAAACTGTGTTATGGATATCTAGAAAAATAGTCTCTTGCCGAGGAAATACCTGTCCTCAGGTATCTTTGAGGCTAATCACTTACTACTGAGGCAGGGAACTAGTAAATGTTACTTTCTTAGGAACACCTTACTGATATACCAGTCACATGATTTAATACCAATTGATGAATTTCAATCTCTATTCATCGTACCCTAAAGCCTCTTTCTGGACTAGTAGGATAACCCTAGGATGTTGCATAGGGAAAACCTAGAGAAAATGAAAGAGTGCTAATTTTCATCGACCAATCTTTTGGAGGCTTCCAGGTAGAATTATTTCACTTTTCCTGGTATTCTAAGCCACCTCTCACTGTCAGTAAATCAAGGCCAGGACACCAAGGCCACTAAGCCAACAATAGTCCTTTAGTGGGTTGCAAATGCTACCCTGAAATGAGCTTTAAAAGAAACTATTTTACTTTAGGCCTAGCTGGGATCCTGAGCACTTTCCTTACTGCAAAAAAAAAATACTTGATCAGTGCTTTCTCCTGCTGGGCGACAGACCCTTTTGCTAATTCAGGTACACTGGTGATTGTATTTACATCACAGCCCTTACAGCCTAATTTGCTGCAGGGTGCACTGAGGAGAACTTTATTCATCCTGCATATTAGTGGCCTCCATCTTTTTTCATTTTCAAGTCTACATATTTAAATTAGTAGTTGTTGCAGAACAATAAATTCTCAAGAGGGAGGGGGTAAATACTTACCAATCTGTCTTTAATGCTCCGGCATTGCCGCTGCTCTGAGTTACTTGCAGATTTATTCTTCTCTTGACAGGTGCTGCAATCTCTTCACTTCCTGTTCCTGTGTGTTTTGGCAAATAGAGAAAGTGCAGTAGCATTGCTACATCAATAGACTTGTCAGAGGTTGCAAGACAGATAATGATCTTTTAAGTGACAGGAGATAGACAAAACATGTAACTCACATACACTTATATTCACATGGGACTATTTCAACTATGGTTTGTGGTACAATAGTTGACTGATTAGGTCTGTTGGATGATCTCTGTGCACAAATCTAGAACTACACAATATTTTGATTGTGAATAATTTGTAACTGTTTCCCTTGTTTTCTCTTCGGTTGGGTATTTAAAGCCATCATTGAAACTGTAACATATAAGTGAAAACTAGTTTCTGATTAGTTGCTATTGGTTACTAGACTGAGATAAAGCTAGTTCCTGTTATTGCATAGCATGCAGGATATCTTCTAATAATAACCTATAATAATTAGGATAGTTCATGTGACAATAGTATCAAGATCAAGAGCATTACACAGAGCCGGCTCTGGCTCTATTGGCGCCCTAGGCGCCCCCCTCCAACGGCACCCCCCCTTCCGGCGCTGCCCCGCCCCCTCGACCGGAGGCCCCGCCCCCTTCACCGATGACGCCCCTCGCAAAACCCCGCCCCCTCCCCCGGCGCCCCCATCCTGCAACAACCCCTTCCCCTGGCGCCCACCCGCGACACCCCCTCCCCGGCGCCCATCCACCTGCGACGCCACGCCCCCTCCCAGGTGCTAGGGGCGCCCCCCTGGGCAGGAGGCGCCCCTAGCATTTGCCTACTCTGCCTAATGGCAGAGCCGGCACTGGCATTACATACAGTATCTAATAATTTTAAAGTGTTCTTTGGATGCATTATTTTGTCCATTTACACATTTATGTTGTTTGGTAAAAAAGTTGAAAACATTTTTCTAACTTTTTAATGTTAAGTAAGCACATCAAATTCAACCAATTAAAATAAGCAAGTAGGTCACTCATTTGCTTTTTTTTGGTATTGAGGGTGGCAAAGAAAAAGACATTAAGCGCCTTATTATTAATTGTTCACATGTAGAATTCAACTCAATACAATTTGAGTCACATCAACAAAAGTCAAGAATTCCCTTCTCAGTACTGAATAAGTGGAGAATAGACTTGTCAAACAGGCTGACAGCGGTATTTGCCATCACATGGGTAGTGTGGCATAGTCAGGTGTATAGAAGTAGAATGAGAAGTCATGCAGAGTGAGGCAAATTCTACAAGTGAAGGGCATTAATGTCATATTCACCATATCCCACTAACTGTATTCTGTGATTATTTTATCTAATTCTATATCACCTTGTCTCTAGGTCATGTTGTCACTTAGTCAAAGATGCCATTGTCACTTTTGAATGAATAATTGCCACATATGCCACACCAGAGCCCTTCCATCAACCTCCCAGTTCACCAATTTGAAATGCCTTAGTCAAACAGGTAGTACACACATTCTCTCCTTTGAGACACTCCTCCCACTTAGTCAATGGTAGAAGTACTTGTGCACTCCTTGACATTTCCATTATAGACATCCTCATGTTTACCTGAGGGAAAGGATGCTAGCAAATTTTAACTGGATATGTAGTAAACCTAATTTTCCATGTACCTGCCCAGTCACTAAATACATCAAGGTTAGCTTGTAATTTGTCAACTTCCTACATAGACTTTATTTTAATGCATAGCTTTCTGTCATCTGCAAACTTATTTTTTTTTATTCCAAACTCAACTCTCTGGAGACAGCCCTTAGCCAGTTTCCAGTTAATTTGCAAAGTGCACTTTTTAAACCAATGAACCAGTATTTGTGATGGGCAGGGTCACATGTGTTAGCAAAGTCTAAATATATTTTATTATAGTCAATCCTCTAACCAAGCTGTTTTTTACATCCTCACTGGAGATTATATTTGTTTGGCAACACTTACCTTTAATAAAGCTGTGCTGGCTGTCACAGTTCTCTGTCATTTACATACAGTGGGGAAAAAAAGTATTTAGTCAGTCACCAATAGTGCAAGTTCCACCACTTAAAAAGATGAGAGAGGCCTGTAATTGACACCATATGTAGACCTCAGCTATGGGAGACAAACTGAGAAAACAAATCCAGAAAATCACATTGTCTGATTTTGTAAGAATTTATTTGCAAATTATGGTGGAAAATAAGTATTTGGTCAGTAACAAAATTTCATCTCAATACTTTGTTATATATCCTTTGTTGGCAATGACAGAGGTCAAACATTTTCTGTAAGTCTTCACAAGGTTGGCACACACTGTTGTTGGTACGTTGGCCCATTCCTCCATGCAGATCTCCTATAGAGCAGTGATGTTTTGGAGCTGTCGCTTGGCAATACGGACTTTCAACTCCCTCCAAAGGTTTTCTATAGGG
>WMED01018993.1:0-12549 GCA_019650415.1 Pipa parva | reverse complement strand
TTAACTGGAAAAGTTGGTGGTTGTCTTATACGCCCAGTCGTCTTATACGCTGGCAAATACGGTAATTTTTGTCTATTAAGTTATAAAATTGAAGGTTGTCTTCTATCAGCTATTTTTGGATTTGGAATTTGTTCATGCCTGGTGGAAAATCAGTATTGTTTAATATTGGGATTAATGGAGAAGTTTGTGTGGTGAGTTTATTTTTTTCTTTGATTTGGTTCCATATGCAGTGTGTTTATCATAAGTGGATGATCTTCATGGATAATACACCTATTCTTTTTAGTTATCCAGGGTATGTGTGGTAAGTAGGTGAGGGAGTTTTGCTGTTCTATTTAGACCCATGATTTGGAGTCATTATTGTGTTTCCAGTCTAAGATTCTGTTTAATGTTGTCACCTGATCATTTTTTGGGGGGGTTGAATAGTCCTAGCCCTCCTTGTAGTTTGTGTAGGTATAAGATGTCTCTTCTGAGTAAGGGTTTTTTTTTATTCCATAACAAATTTTTTATGTGTTGGTATGTTGGGAGAGGGTTTTTATCAGGTTCTCCGGGATATGTATTGGTAGAGTTTGAAATAAATATAATGTGCGAGGCAATATGTTCATTTTAAAGACATTTATTCTGCCTAGCCATGAGATGGGTTTATCTGTCCAGGTAGTTAAGTCTTTTTTTAATGGTTGCTAACAGGGGTCTATAGTTGAGGTCTACCCATTCTGTGTAATTTTTAATTTTTTTAGTCCTAAGTAAGTAAAATGGTTGTTTATCTATTGAAATGGGAATTTTTGTGAGTTTGCTTTTATTGTCAAATACAAAACAAATAAGGTAGCGCTATGTTAAAAAATAAAGAAAAAAATGTGAATAAAAAGTCCAAATAAATGTCCACAAAAAATTTTGATTGCAGCTTTTTCAAAAAGTGAAGTGTGCTTCAGAACTTCTTAGATGGGGAACCAACGAAAAAAAGGGCAAAAAACAATAGGCACTAAGTACTTTATCATAAATAAATAATAATTGGTGCAATATCCCAAACGTACCAATATATTGTGATAGGAGGGGAGGTGAGACACAATGTATTAGTGTAAAAACACCACACGTGACGTTCAAGATTCTGCTCACCAGATATAGCTGAATAATGTGTGGGCCAGATTGTGTTTCCTGGGAGTTTTTCCGGGTTGATCATCTCAAGTGATATTCTAATGCTTATTCAGATCTCATTGTTCAGCTATATCTGGAGAGCAGAATCTTGAACGTCACGTGTGGTGTTTTTACACTAATACATTGTGTCTCACCTCTCCTCCTATCACAATATATTGGAACGTTTGGGATATTGCACCAATTATTATTTATTTATGATAAGGCACTTAGTGCCGATTGTTTTTTGCTTTTTTCTCTTAGTTTTTTCGTTTGCTTGTATTGTGTTATTTGGTGTTGAGATGTTTAAGGCTAACAGTTTAGAGTAATTTATTTTGAAGAAACTATAAGTGTATTCATCTAGTTGTTTGCATAAGTTGGGTATGGAGATTATTGGGTTTGAGATGAAAAATAGTAGATCGTCTGTGTAAACTGCTATTGTATTGCTATTGTGTTTTCTTTGGTGTGTATTCTATGTTCTTACTTTGTTTTTTATGTTGGTGTTTCGGTTGTACGTTTAGGAGAAGAGGTAGCAGCCGTAAACCCGCAAAGGTAACCAGACACTAGGGTGCGGAGTCTAAGGAGTCCCCGGTTTTCGCCTAGAGCCCACGCAAGGAGGTTAGGACTTCGCTGCAGAGGGAACCCAGGTCGCGGCCCCTAGGACTGAGTAACCAGAAAAGGACCACGGGATTCTTCCTAAGATGGACCAAACAGGCAGGGAGACCAGGCAAGTCAAGCTGGAACAATGGCTGTAGCAAGGCTGGAAACAAGGGCTGTAGCAAGGCAGGAGCAATGGCTTGTAGCAAGGCTGGGTACAAACAGGAATGGGCACAAGGTAGGGAAACCTATAATCAGGCGCCGGACCTTTCTGACAGGCTTCCTTATATAGCTATGGAGCCTGTCAGATGATTGCGCCTAGCATTTCAAAAAGCGTGCCACCGCGATGTGCACACTATGACGTCAGTGCGCACGTGCGGCGGCCGCAACCCGGAAGTCCCGCGGCACCGCGAGGCCCGACGCTGGAGTGGCTTGTGCGGGTAAGTACTGACCTTACAGTTGGTTATTTATATGCCTGGCGGGTTCTCTTGTAATGTGTAATCTTGGGAGTCTATATTCTGGATTATGTTGTCTGTTCTCACTGTCTCTCTTCTCTCCTCCCCTCTCTTAGCATTTATCATTTTTATTAGTTTATTGGTCGAATGTTGATGGTAGTCTAATGTGGAGATTCTCCCTCTCCTCCCCCCATCTCTTCCTTATCGATAGTCATGTCTGAAGTAGTGAGAATGTTTGCTCAAGTTCCTTTCTGTCAGTATCTTGTGGGTCTGAGAGGTTTTGGTGGGTGGCTGCGGGTTTGGGTGGGCATGTAGAGAGACACACAAAAAAATACTCTTTTGTATTCCTCACATTTTACATGTTTTCAACACATTTTGTATTATCTTGCATTCTAACTTTTCTACTTTCCCTTAGTTCCCGATTCTTAACTCGAGGGAGATTTATGCTTTTTACCCTGTATCCTCTCTTCTTCCTTCTTTCCTCTCCCACTCCCTCCCCTTCCCTCTCTCTTCCCCCTATTCCACTTATTTCCCATCTTTTGTGCTAATTCTCATTCTGTATTTCACACCCCTCTGCCCATTCCTTCCATCTCTCACCCAACCCAATATTTTTCCATATATCCTTAGCCAATAAAAATGCATATTAACTGTACTTACATTATTAAGTATGTTAAGCTAGAATTGTTTGTTTTTTGTAAATATAGATTACTAGTTCCTTTGGTTTGTTAATGAGTCTTAACTGCTTTGTCCTTGGGCGAAATTTACTAAGGGCGAAACGATCGCCCGAAGTAAATTTCCGTTCGCACGTGCGGAATTTTTCCGCACATGCGAAATTGCGATCCATTTGTGATCGTGCGATCGCAAATCGAGCTGATTTCCGATCGTGCGATCGGGCGGATTTTTTCCGCCTTTAATAAATTTCGCCCCTTAAGTTCTTTAATTGCGTTTGGCAAAAATTTTTGTGAGTTTTCTCTCTCCTCCTTGTGCTTCTTCCTTTTGTCAGGATATAAAGTATAAAAGGAAAGGGGAAGAAGAAAAAAGGAGGAAGAAACAACAAAAAAAAAAAAAAGAAAGGAGAACAGGAACATTCCGTCTGGTGTTTGGGTATAAAGTCGGTTTTGCTGGATGCTGTAGTCTAGTTTGTGGTCGTTTTTGTTTTTTTGTTTTTCATTCCTTTTAGGTATTTATCTCTTTGGGCTTGCATGAGGGGATGCTCTTGGTGTCTCTTGTGAGAGTTGTGTTTTTCTTTGTTGTATATGGTCTTTGCTTTTTTGTTCTTGTTTGTTTGGTCTGCGTTTTGATGAGATTTTCTCCATAGGCAAATTGGGCCCCCACTTCTAGATCTATTGTTGATATTTGACGTTCCCTGAAGTGCAAGTCTCCGTCCATGTGTTCCTTTAATGTTATTGTTTTGCCTTTATGGTGGGCAATTAATGTGAACAGATACCTCTATTTCTAAGGAATTCATTTTGCTTTTAGTGTAGTTACAGTTTCTCTCAGCATTCTTCTTTGTATAATGGTGGTATATGCTAGATCTTGGTACAGTTCTATGATAGTTTCCTCTATTTTGACAGTTTTGACCTGGCGTGCTTTGTATAGTATGGTTTCTTTGATTGTATAATTGTGAGAGCAACATAGTATGTTGTGTCGTTTGTCTTTTCTGGAAGGGGCTACCCTATGTAGCCTGTCGATTATTATGTTTTCTGTTTTTTCTTTTCCCAAAAGTTGTGAAAAGAGATTTATTAATATTTTGTCTCACTTCATCATGTGGGATGTCGTTTGGTATTCCTCTAAATCTTATGTTACACCTTCTACTGCAGTTTTCAGCATCCTCCACTACTCTTTTTGGGCGATATATTTGTCTATGTTGATTTTCAATTTGCTTTCTGTTTTCTATTGTTTCATTTTTGTTGCCTTGTGATTTTTTTTCACATTTATTTTGTGCGTTAATATGCTCAATTCCTCTTTAAGGCGTTTATTGTCTTCTATCTGTGCCTCTCTAATGTCTTGGAATAGTTTAGTTAGGTCTTCTTTGTGTGTTAAAGTGTTATGGTATGGCAATCAGTTGGCATGTGTAACATAGGAGGTGTTTGTGCAGGCTTGTGTAATAGTACCTGGAGCGCATTCCTACTCTGGTGCCTGTACCTCCACCATATTGACAGCCGTTGCAGTCTGTATTGGTGAGTTTGCTTTTGTAATGAAGTACAGTATTCCTGAAGGCTTGGTGTTCCCCTCTCTTTGCCAGTGTGTAGCTTTGGGCTTTGGGCTTTACTTGCTTTGTTTTTTTGTAGTTAGGCATCGGAAAGCGGTGCTATCTCTATTGCCTGCATCTTAGATCCGGAGCCTCTCCTAAGTGAGTCTGACTCAGGCAGCCATCAAACCAAGCCCCCCACATACATTTATTTTATGTAGGAAGAAACCTAAATCAATGTTAACATTTGTGCAACTCAAATATTTAGTAACAGCATCTTAGCTATTCCTGTTTCATTATCTTCATTCTAACATTGTGCTAATAATTTGTGCTAATAATTTAAAGCAGTACTGTCCACAAAATGTTTTGACCCTCTAAACCTCAGAATCTATGTTAAGTGTACAAAGCACAAGAAGATTTAGTAACTTCTCAAATTTCCATAGGAAAACACCCAGAAGCCATTAGGGGAATCCATTCTTGTCTGAGACCAAAAAGTCAACATTTCTAGTATACCATGTTCTACGCTTGCTTTCAATTCCATTTCCTAGACTTGTACCTAAAAAGTCCCACTTCTCTTACCAGGGGCTTTAAATCTATATTCAGAAAGGTGAGAAAAAGAAAATACATTTGTTTGGCACCAGAAATACTAAAGTGCATGTGCGCTGTGGTTCCTATGCAAAACAAGCACGTTGTAATTTACAAATGTTAAAATCAACATCAACTTCATTAATATTTCTAAAAACCTAGACGTTTAAAATGTTTAATTTTTACTGAAATGGATTCCAAAGGCTTTTCACAGTAACAGTTATTACCTGTTTCCGATATACATAACATGAAGCAATAGCAACCATCGTTGATTCTCCAACAAAACCAGCTAGAAGAGAACCTACGCCCAAAGTGGCTCCATGGACCCTAGGAAAAATAAGGATAACAGACTGTAAACATGATCAAGAGTGATCTTTATTAAATAAAATCAGTGCAATAAATTATATGTTTGAAAGGTGTCCATAATTAGGGCTTGAAGAAATAATTTGCCTAGTCAGCAAATGTTAACTATACAGGTAATACTCTTATTAAAATATCATTGTGTACAAAGAAAGTTTACATAAGAAGAAAAGGTCAGCAGTTTATTTATAAACTCCCTTACAATTTCTTCCCTGGAATTATTTGCCCAGTGTTAATATAAAGAGATGCTGGAGGTTGGGAAAGCCAATCTTTAGTTAAACCCTGAAGTATCCTCATGCTGTTTTATTGCCATTGCTATATGAACACATACTAAGTGGCACAGAAAAGAGCAATTTATGTTCCAGGAAAAGGATGATTAGTCCAGTTAGAGATCCAAGTAATAAGCAAAAAAATTCTGTCTAGAGAGGTCCTCAAAAGAGTTGCAGGTGTGTTTGAAATTGGGCAATGGTTCTATGATTATGGATGTCCTGGCTATCACTACCAGATGTAATGTATCGTTAAGTATTACTGAGTACCCATGTGGGAAGGATGCTAAATTTAGGTAATGGCAAATTGTTAGGTATCACTTCTAGATCGGTGCAGGAATAAGGTAACTGGGAATAAAAACAGGTTTTACACCTCAGAAATTATAAATATATCCTCAGTTATAAACCATTATTAACTAAAGATCAGGCACAAATAAAATCTTATAGAGTAGTAAAAACAATCACAGGAACTGTATTTGTTCAGAATATTTCCATAGTGGTTCCCAAATCTGTGCATCTCCTATACCCTTCGTTTTATATTATCTGTCTCCTCAAAGCATCGCAAGATCTTCCTACAGTCATGTGAAGAGGCAGAAGGGATGGCTCCACAATTGAAGGGAAAATAAAGAATATTTGTAAAAATGGTTTGCCTACATTATTAGATTACCTACAGGTTGGTAAGATAGCAAAAACTTGCTCATAAAAAATTTTTTATCTAAGGAATTTTCATTAGCAAAGATAAGCAAATATGGTGGAAAGATTCAGGGCCTTATTGATTAAAGACTGAATAGTCCTGAAAAGCTCTGGAATTAACACCTATTTGCTACTTCCCCATGTTAGCTTATTGAGGAATCTCAATGATGTGGTGACTACAATACTCTTATGGAGTACTTTGTGTGCATGTGCACAGGTATTTGTACTATTGACAAAGTGGTGGAGTGTGTTGAAGGAGCAAATGTGACTAGGTTAACTAATCTGAATTCACCCATTTAACTATGCCACATCAGTGGCAAATTAGGGGGGCTGGTGGCAGGGCTCCACATTCTACTTCTATTCAACTGACTATGCCACACAACACATCTTAATGCTGTTCACTTGTTCTACAAGTCTATTCAACATTTAGTCAATAATGAGAATTGAATTTGCAACTATTTAGAGATGCGACTCAAATAATAGGGAGGTGAATTTGATAGGTGAATTGACCCTTTAGTAAATTAGCCCCTCAAAGAGAAGCCAGAGCCAAGCTTCTGCATTTGTGCTCCCATAGTTCCCTAGCATTTATTGTCATGATGCAGGGACACCTCCTATAAATCCAAAATCACACCACAAAGTACATAACCCCATCAGATGTTAATCCTGAGAAGTTATGGCAAAGAGCAGTCAGACTGTAGGGTGTGGAAAATGTAAAACAATGTAAAATCAGTAAAGATCCTGCTTTTATTTACTGGGTGGCTTTATTACCACTAACACCTAAGGCCCACAGTTAAGCATATAGCCAAGTGCTAACTACAAATGTAAGGATATTTACTAATGTATGCAAACATTGGTTATTTACCCCAAGTAAGGTAGGACAATAAGACTAGAGATGAGGACAATAATTCTTAAAACTGAACTTGGTGCCAACACAAATGTTTTCTTGAGTGTCATCAACCAACCGGTTAGGTGTGCCCGCACTGTAACTGCGAAAATGAAAAGAGAAGAGATTATTTGGAGTTAACATTCAAGCTATGGAAGCCATTTTGCCCTTATTTCAAGATATATATTTAAATAAAATGCATTATCCCTGTGATGAAAGTTAAGAATTAAAGATCTGACTCAGTGTAAAGTATAAAATCATCAGGAGGAATTCCATATTTCCTATTTGACCCTATACTAGTAGTAGACTACTGGAAATATCCATCTCCAGACATGGCCTCTAAATTCTCTACCTTTAGGTTGATGTACATGTTGCAGCAGTTAAAGCAGCTTTCCGTCCTACCTGGTATAGGAAAGAAGGAAAATATTCTCAGTGGAATCACGCACAACTCTGCAAATGCAAAATCTACTCCAATGATGTCAACCAAAATCTTCTCTGACAGATTAGGGGTCCAGAACATCACAAAGCAGAGCTGAGAAGAGAAAAAGAAATTTTATTTTAACTTTCTACAATTTGATAGTCCAAATGATGATTTAGGGGGGAATTCACCATTCAGTGAAGTGAGCTCCGAAGCCTTCGGCTCACTTCGCAAATGGTATTATGTGCATGCTGATGTCCTGCACGCGGACATCAGTGAGTGCATTAAAGGGATTCCCGTCTCGGCGGGGCAACTCTTTTGGTCTCACTGAGACAGGAATCCCTTTAATGCGCTCGCTGATATCCTCGTGCAGGACATCAGTGAGCACCTAATACCATTTGCAAAGTGAGCCGAAGGCTTCGGAGCTCACTTTACTGAATAATGAATTCCCCCCTTAATGTTAAGTGTATTGCACTGATTTAGTTAATACATGTAACATATAAAACAGTCTATGAAGAAAGACAGAAGTTTTTTTATACACTGGACTTTTTAGGGGGACATTATTAAAGGATATGTCAGACATACTGTACACATTGGTAGTTGTGGGTCCACGAACAATATAAACCCCCCAATCTGATTAAGAGTAATAATCATTTTAGCTTTGGTGCTGCATGTAAAATCGATGAAGCACATATAAGGTTAATGAGAATTGGCATGAGGTAAACAGAGATCATTGGATTCAGGCTAGGAAAATGGGATGCTCCACTATGGGAATACTCAGTGGGAACAAAAACTGAGTCATTGTTTAACAGTATAGAAGAGCAGAATTGTATTGTTAGTTTTGGGAATTTGTGTTTAAGTTGACTTTTTGCCAAGAAGGACTGTGTTTTTCACTTACTGGTAATATAGATTTTGCCTTCATAGAAACCTGCTAAGTTTAATTCTGTTTGCATCTCAATTTCAATAAATTGTTACAATACCTAAGACTATAATTTGAGGTATTTTTTATTAATGTATTTATCCATAATTACCTGAAAAACTTTTTTATGTATGCCCTACAACTATTTCAAACATACATTTCATAATCACAAACACAAATATGACATCAGACTCTAACACCTCACTTGAAATATTTCTTTGCATAAGTGGCTTATCGAGATTGAGTAGTGATCTGTGAAATTGTGGTCTATGGCAAAACAATGTGCATGTTCTTGCTGAATATGTTTTAACTGACAAAATTATTTCATATTCATAACTAAAACTGAATACAAGAATTTGAGTTCAGCCAAGATCATATTCATTAGTGTACTAGTAAATACAATAAAATAAACTTCATAAAATGTTATGAAATGCTCAATAATGAGATGTACAGTCAGGTCCATAAATATTTGGACAGAGACAACATTTTTCTAATTTTGGTTCTGTAAATTTTGAACAAAACAATTCAGATTCAGTTGAAGTTCAGACTTTCAGCTTTAATCCAGTGGGTTGAACAAAATGATTGCATAAAAATGTGAGGAACTAAAGCATTTTATATATACAGTCCCTCCATTTCAGGGGCTCAAATGTAATCAAACAAATTAAAAAATAAAAAAATGTTAATTTCTAATACTTGATTGAAAACCCTTTGTTGGTAATGACTGCCTTAAGTCTTGAACTCATGGACATCACCAGACCTTGTGTTTCCTCCTTTTTAATGCTCTGCCAGGCCTTTACTGCAGTGGTTTTGGGACTTTCTGTCTGAAGTTTAGCCTTTAACAAGTGAAATGCATGCTCTATTAGGTTGAGATCAGGTGTTTGACTTTGCCATTGAAGAATATTCCATTTCTTTGCTTTGATAAACTTATGGGTTGCTTTGATTTTATGTTTTGGATCATTGTCCATCTTCATTATGAAATGCCGATCAATCAGTTTGGCTGGATTTGAGCACACAGTATGTTTTCTTTCCACCAGGTAGTGTTAGATCTTGGTTTCATCTGTCCAAAGAATGTTCTTCCAGAACTGTGCTAGATTTTTATTAGTCTAATCTGGCCTTTTTATTCTTGAGGCCTTCACCATGCAGTGAACCCTCTGTATTTACTTTCATGCAGTCTTCTCTTTATAGTAGATTTGGATACTGATATGTCTACATTCTGGATAGTGTTGTTGTTCACTTTGTTGGTTGTTGTGAAGGGGTTTCTCTTCACCATGGAAATTATTCTGCTGTCATCCACCACTGTTGTCTTCCATGGGCATTCAGGTCTTTTGCCTTGATGAGTTCACCAGAGCTCTTTCTTTCTAAGGATGTACCAAACTGTAGATTTTTCCACTCCTGATATTGTAGCAATTTCTCAGATGGGATTTTTCTCTTTTTGCAGCTTAAGGATGGCTTTTTTCACCTGCATTTGACCTCATGTTTTCTTCACAGATTTATCTTTCAAATGCAAGCACCACACCTCAGATCAACTCCAGGAATTTTACCTGCTTAATTGAGAATGACATAAAGATGGAATTGCCCAAACCTGCTCATGAAGCAGTCTTTGAGTCAATTGTCCAATTACTTTTGGTCCATTTAAAAACAGAGTGGCACATGTTAAGGAGCTGAAACTTCTAAACCAGTGGTTCTTAACCTTGTTTGAGGTACCGAACCCACCAGTTTCATATGCACATTCACCGAACCCTTCTTTAGTGATGAATCACTTGACCTCTATGTCTTGACCTCCATGGCAGAGGCTCCGCCGAACCCCTGAGACCGACTCACCGAACCCCGGTCAAGAACCACTATTCTAAACCCTTCATTAAATTTTAATGTGTATACCCTCAAATAAAATCTGAAAGTCTGGATTTTATGTCCATTATATAACTATAACTTTAATATGTTTCAGTAAACAAGTAAAAAAAGCTAAATTGTCAGTGTCCAAATATATATGGACCTAACTGTAGTCTAAAGGTACATTTATCATAGAATTAACAAACCTAAGCTGGCAGATTCATAGGTTTTAGTCTAGAATCCTTTATCAGAAACAAAGGGACTTATTAATCAGTTGAATTGAATTCTCATCACTTCAGGTAACTACACTACAGAAGTAGCAAATTCTCTAATCCTTATTCACTAAAAAGAGAATCTCAGAAAAGAAGCGAATGGTGTCTGACGCCATCCCTTTCATAACACAGCATGGTCAGTGGGACAGTAGCAGCTCTGCCATCAAGCCCCTAATTTGCCACTCTGATTTGGAAAAGTAAAACTGGAAAATGCAACACAGTACACCTTGCCAAATTCCCTACTTTAACAGACTCTGACACTTGATGAATGAATGAATTACATGAACAAAGTGTTTTGAAGACTTCAGTAAGTCTGTGACTGTCGTAAGCATCCAAATTGGCCATGAATTTCCCACAATCGTTAAGTTTGCTGAATATACAGAGAACAGGAAGTGGCAAATGAATGTAAATTTGGATGTTTATGCAACCGTTCATGAATAAGCCCTAATGTCTCCATCATTTTTTAACACTATGCTATGAGCAGGCTCATGAGATCTGATTAACAGAAACATTGATTTCATTTCATTGCCAGGCTAGTTGCGTGCTATATAGTTTTAGCTTAGAGAAAAGTAATACATGAAATTTGTATTCATTATTCATGTTTTATGATACTTTATGGGAATGTCAGTGGTTCTTGTTTTAACACAATTAGCTTTGTACATATTTGTGTTCCTGCCTTGAGTTTCATTTCAATCATAATTCAATGGTCAACTGTATACACAAAGTTGTAATTTACCCTACACTGAGAAGCACAAAATAAACTGAAACTGCAGTTTGTGTTTAAAAAGAGAGTCATAGCTAGTGCTCAGATTTTTTTTTTAACTGGCTACATATATAGAGGCCAAATACAAAGATCCAATTGTTTATGAGTACACAAAGCAGGTAAACTAAGCAGGGTATCATAGTACTACGCTGTTGGCCTGAGTATATCAATAACTCATTAACAATAACAGTGTAACTGCAGGACAAAGGTAAAAAATGCTTCATTAGTGAATGCAGGATGATAAACTGTTGAGACTAGTCCACACAATAAGGATGATCTTAGTGGAAAAAGGAGGTATTTTGATCACTTTCTTTCTCTTGCAATTTCCTTGTGCCTAGAGCTTTTGATGTTGTATATTTTGGTATTTCTGCATCTTTAAAGAAGAATTATAGTAAAAAAGGATACTTACCTGATGGATCCCTGCAGCAGTACACATATGGGGTTATTGTCTAAAGTAAGAATTTGTAATTTAAAAAAAAATGAGAATTCGACTGTTGAAGTGAATTCTCATCGCATCAGGTGGCTATTCTCTGATTCTCTATTCCTAATAGATTAAACAGTGGATACCCATAGCATATCTGCGACTGAGTCAGTAGCTGTTCATTGTGTAGTGTGCGCCCATCATTAGTTGGCGAATTCACCACATCACAGAGTTTGCTGAATACTTGAATATGGGGAAGTGGCAAATTCTCACCTTTATGAGTCAATAAGAACTTTAGTCAATAACCTAAGTGTACTGCTGCTAGACCAGGTTTCATCTCCTGATCCACAGCCCAGGATCGTGAGATGGAAACTGCAGCTATCTATAGGTCCTGCATTTTGCTTGTTTCACCCAAATTTTCTTAAAGCACATGCACCGCTGATTTTTTTTTTTTCGATTTTTTTCCTATTTGGTGTTGTCTAACAGGTTTGGTGGAAAAAAATAACATTTAAGACCAGAACACAAGTTTTACTGTGCCAGAAAGAAGCTCTTTCTCTGTGCCTGCTACTGGCCTGTTTCTCTGTGCATTTTCATTGCCTTTACTCAGTGTCCTCCTTTCCAGCATATACTGTCAGTGTAAACTCCAGACTCTGCTGTTTGGATATGACTGGCACTCTTCCACTTGTAAATACTGTAGCTGCACATGACAGTTACCCATCTACAAACCCCAAAATCAGAAAAGTTGGCACGTTGTGTAAATCGTAAATAAAA
>WMED01018991.1:0-12550 GCA_019650415.1 Pipa parva | reverse complement strand
ACATTTATTTAACCAGTCATTTTTTCTTAAAGGCACTGAAACAATGTAGAACTTTGTATCAAATATCAGCAGGGAAATATACACCGAATTTGGTAAACAGATTGTCTTAAAGCGTTGTACATCTTGCCATTAGTTGTTAAATGTATCATAGAGTGTACTGGTCTATGGTTTATTACAAGTTCCTTAATTTTAGTGGTGAAAAGGTCAGCAATACTCTTTTTCATTTAGATTGTAAGCTCTATGGGGCAGAGACCTCCAACCTCTTGTGTCAACCTCAACATAGCACTTAAAATGATGTGTCCTTGTGATCTTATACTGTATTGTTTAATCCAATTTCCCATGTCTGTATTTTATTTTTATTCTGAACTGTACAGCGCTGCGTATTTTTGTCGCGCTTTATAAATAAAATCGAAATTATACATACATCATTGGGATTTCATGATGTCTGAATCCCTTTAAGAGGTCCTTCAATTGATCTTGCCCACTGCGCCAGACATTGAAAGGCGAACTCGACCATGATTTGCTGCAGAAAATTAGGGTTAATTCACCAAGGCCTGCCGCATAGATAAAAAAGAAGCAACAGACAGATTTCAATGTAATTTTTACCCTCAAATGTTTGCTTTAACATTCAGGGAGTTATTGGGTAAAGTCTGTATTGTTGCATGTAGGTGTGAATTCACCAGCTAAAGACAGTCCCAATAGCCTGCTACTGTCACAGTCACGTCTTTATAATGAGAATATTGTCACAGTCACAACTTTACTATGGAGATATTGTCGCAGTCACAACTTTAAAATTTGTCCCGACTTTACAATGGTGGAATTTGTCGCGGTTTGCAGATTTGCTACGAGAATCCGCTGTTTGAGAATTCGACAGTCAGATTCGCACCTCAGTGAATGATCCGCCTAATTGGATCTATGTAACTTGTATCAAATCCAGAATGGGAGACTTTATTTTGGTAATAATGGAGATGACTGTGTCCCTATAATTGTCTGGTGCAGTTGCATGTTAAATGTAATCCGCCTAGTTTCTGTTATCCTGGTTAGATAAGGTGTAACATGTGAGTGTGCTTGGCTACTGTCTGTGACTCATTGTAATTGTCCTAGATCACACTGCTGACATATGTATAATATATTTCATTTGCTCCCCCACCCCCATTTAATCAGTTTTTTTTTTTGTTTATTATTCTGAATATTGAGCATTTATTTTAAGATATTTGTTAGATCCCTTTCCAGATGTAATCCTGTTATTAATATGTGACGCTGAGCAGAGATATGATTTGTTGGCGCTTCTTTATTACTGTGATTTTATAGTTTTCTCTCGTTTTCCATCACTAACTTTAGATTTATTTATTATTTTCTATTTCAGTTGAAAGCGGATGTTGTGCCAAATACAGCAGGTGAGGATGATCCTATTTCCAGATACATTAACAGGGATTAAAAATAAATAAATAAATAAATGTAATAATAAGTTTATTTATACCAAAAAATTGTATTTTTTTTACATATATTATTTTAATTGACTTGCTACTGCTATCGCCTTGATTAGAAACCTTCACCTGGGTCAGAGCTTTAGCTCTGGCCAGAATTGAAAAAACCCCCCCAAAAAAACCGCTTATGCTAATTTATACTAATTACAAATTTTAGTAAATGCATGTGTGTTTTTTTTTTTTTTTTTTGTTTTGTTTGTTTTTTAAATTTTGGACAAAGTTCACTTTCTTACCTGTAAAGAAGCGCTGTCCAGCACTTCCTTGTTGCTGACTCCATCTTCTTTCTGTTTCGGTGACTCTACAGCGTCCGGCTCAGGCTGTCCATCTGAGACGCGTTCTCCTCTGCAGCCGCTCTCCCTGTGAAGCTCTGTATCGGCATTTCCCAATAGTCACATGGGAGAGTGTGCGCGTAATCAAGGGAGGACGCATTTTGTCCAAAATTGGGGAAAAAAAAAAAACTCATTCACTAAAAGATAGTAATTAGTATAAATTGGCATATGTTTTTTTTGTTTTCAATTTTGGTCGGATTGTCCCTTTATCTACCTTGATATGATTGTATGAGACAGTTGTTATTACACATGAATTAGAGACGCCATCATCCAACATTCATAGAAGTCAATGCGACACGAGCCTCGTGTCAGGAGCCCACCCACATTTTATTTTACTCTTATTAAAAATAAAAAAGATTGATTGGCTTTGAGACAGGCATTTTAATAGAGCCAAATGGCAGTAGTAACTATGTCTGTTTTTTAAGATCTTGACATATGGATCAATTCCTATTTTATATATGTTTATTTATTTTATGCATTCTCATTCAATATAAGGATTTATCAAATGTTTGTGTAAAAATTCTGCATATAAAAGAAATAACTGCATTTTTACGTTACTGTATTTTAACGACCCTTTACTTTACGGCCAGAGAATTTCAGAGCCCTGTGCACTGGAGAGAAAGGCTTTGGTTACAAAGGCTCAACATTTCACAGAATCATCCCAAACTTTATGTGCCAGGTAATATTATTTAATGGCCAGCTAAATGCTGGATTATCGTCCTGTTAGCCAGTTTTGCGCCACTTTTGCTTTTCTGTGTGAATGGTTGTTTTTATTTCCACATTTTTATTTTTATCTCTACAAAAGAAAAACTTTAACTGTGAACTTGGCCTTTTATGTGTTTCTAATATCTGCGATGAATGCCTTGTATAATATTTGGCTGAATGATCAAAGCTATTTCTTTTAATTTTCTTGTGGAAATATAACCCTGCAAATGTAGCAGTACAATAGAACTGATTTATAGTTTAAATTAGTTACAAGTTGTATGTTATTGCTGATAATGGCACTTGGTTAACATTGAAGAATTATAAATGTATCCAGTAGGTGGCACTGCACATAAGAGTGTCATTTGGTTACAGTGCCACCTACTGGATATAAGGTTAAAAACAATAAAACAAGCATTATTACCAGCTGTGGCCACACTGTCACTGTGATTCCCCAACCTCTCTCTACTTGCCCTATAGCAGAGGTGGCTAACCTTTTCAGCTCTGCGTATCAAAAAAATCTGTCGCAGTTGCAACTTTATTACATGAAAATGGTCGCAGAGGTACAATGGAAAATTATCGCGTGATCACAATGTAAATTGTCGCAGTTTTACCGTGGCAAAGATCTTCGCGGTAAATGCTATGGGGAGTTGTCACAGTCACAGATTTTGCTATAGGGGCACATGAGAGTGAGACACAACCGGTGCCATGACTCATATCAGCAAAAAACGTCTCGGCGTGTCATAGGTTAGCCATCAGTGCCCTATAGTGTGTGATGTGGTCACATGAATCTGTTATTTTGGCACTTTTCCTTTAGAAAACTGTCAGTTTTTCACTCTTGTTAGAACAACTTTTTTATTCGAACAGTATTAGAGTATGTAGTCTGTGTGTGTGTGTGGTCTGTGTGTGTGTGACTGAATAGCGAAACTAGATTGTAAGCTCCCCGGGACAGGGACTGAAGCGAATGATGAATCTCTGTAAAGCGCTGCGTAATATATCATCTCTATATAAATTGAATAAATACAATACAATATATACTGTATGTAGTCATAATGTCTGAGTGAATGTGAGATGTTTTTCAAGTTTAGCTAGTTGTATTAAGATGGCTGCCAAGATTATTTATCTGTACTAAAGAGATGTCAAATAAATGACTTCTAACCAGAAGAGCATTTAAATGTAAACAAGAACAAGTTCATTCAATAAAAGGAAACAAAAAAAAAAGATTAATTCAACCTATTTTTTTAAATGCCATTATCTACAACTGATTGTGAATTTAATTCCAAGGTGAGCAACCCCTTTAATATTGTTATCTTTTTATTTCCAGCAGCAATTAACCCACGCATTAATTATGAAACTACAAGGCCCCAAATCATTCGATTGAATCAGTTTTATTTCTAGAATAGCTGAAAAGGTTTTTGTCCTTCTAGTTGTCATTGCTACAGAGATTGCTTGCCTTATGGCTAGGGAATTTTAGTGGATTTCTGTGTGTATTATAGCTTTCAGATATTGATAAAGGCCAAACCAGATAAACACTGGTTATGTAAATGCTGTGAGGAAGATTGTCAAAGCTGTAGGTTGTACAGTTAGTTGGATACTATTGGCACAAGCATTCTACATTATAAATGGCTTTACTTTAGGTCTTCTGTTTATATCCTGAACTAAACTAAATGCACTTTGTATTGTTTATTTGTAACATGTTTAGGGTGGCGATTTTACAAATCACAACGGCACAGGAGGGAAATCTATCTACGGCAGTCGTTTCCCAGATGAGAATTTCACATTAAAACACACCGGGCCAGGTCTGTTCATATTTGTATTTTGTAATATATATTTTTATTTATAAAGCGCCACAAATTTACACAGCGCTGTACAATCCAATAATACAGTTATAATATATTCAAGAGAAGTGCATAGCAAAGAACAAGTGAATAAATCACAAGCATATAATCAAGAAAATACATCACTGTAAGTGCCAGGTCATGATTGAAACAAGAGGATTGAGGTCCCTGCCCCATAGAGCTTACAATCTAAATAGGAGGAAGACTTGCATAAACAGGAGGGTAACAAGTGCAGTAGCATAAGGTGACAGTTCAATAACCTATAGGTGCCAAGTAAAAAAAAAACAAAAAAAAAAAAACTAAATACAAAATAGAACAAATTACTTAAAGATAAAATATAGGCATGAAAGATACTGATGAATTGCTCTTGGCGGAGGTAGAGGGTTATAGAATTCCAGAGAGAAGGGTTTAAGACTAGAACGGATAGTCTTGGTGAGGGGTTCCTGAAGAAGGTTGCCTTGTGAAGAGTGGGGGTTGACGGCTAGGCACATACAAGCGAATAAGGAAAGAGATGTAGGGAGGGGCAACAGAGTGAAGCGATTTAAATGTCAGAAGTAGAACACTGTAAATAAGTTTATTAACTGGGAGGCAAGGAGCAAACAGGAATTGGGAGGGAGACTTCTGAGTAGAGAGGGAGATTGTTCTAGCAGCAGAAATTAGAATAGACTGGAGCGGGGAAAGATGGGAAACCGGAAGGCCAGTTAGAAGGGCATTGCAATAGTCCAAGCGGGATAAGACTAGGGCAAGCATGAGGGTGTTGGCAGTAGCTTGAGAAATAAATGGATGGATCTTGGCAATGTTCTGCAGGAAAATACGTCAGTTTTTAGCAGTGGTAGCAATGTACTTAGAGAAGGAATGAGCAGAGTCAAAAGTCACCCCAAGACAACATGCAGAAGTAACAGGTTTATTTACTTTGTTTAAATTTGAATACATTAGCATGTATGTGTATGGTAATATCTCAGAAATGTGCAGCATAATCAAACCTACTCTAGAGCCTTAAAATCCTTTTTGTCTATG
This sequence comes from Pipa parva, assembly GCA_019650415.1. Lineage (NCBI taxonomy): Eukaryota > Metazoa > Chordata > Amphibia > Anura > Pipidae > Pipa > Pipa parva. Next base: position 7,177 of record WMED01018991.1, on the reverse strand, counting down.
GGCAATTTATCATTTTTCTAAATCTGCCCACTTGTGTGTATTGTACATGTGCTATGGCTACTGTATGCATCTGAATAAATTGCTAATCAGACTGTATTGTTTTCTGTTAATTTATGTGCCTAACTATGCAATCGATACAGCACATAACCACAGCCGAGCACTTTTTTGTATTATAGTTGTCATGCAGCATTTATTGTTTAGATACCATTGATCAGAGATTATTTGGTAATGATATTTTTGTCCAAAACTACAAGCCTCAAGTTTATCACAAGGAACTGGCCCATGGATCAGTTTTCATCTCTATCCCTGACATACCTGTGAGACCTTGTTAGGAAAGCAGGTGAACTTCCCAGGCTGGGACTACTATATTCCACCTGACCAACAGCAGGAATAATTTTGTTCCATGACTGTAAAACAAGTCTTGTAATGATGAAGAATGCAGTGAGAAAATGATACAAATCACAATGACTATGGAAATACACAGGCTATTTAGATTTTTCTAATTAAGCTACCACAAACAATGTTTTTTTTGTGTACACACTGATCACTTTCTTTTAAACCTTAAATGACATTAAAGGAGACATAAAGGTAATAAAAATAAAATGACATAATAAAAAAAAAAAGATACCTTTATAGTAAGTTGAAAGGTAGACTTAGGCTGATACAGGAGCAAGCAAAGCTCCACTGGAAAAGGACTCTCACATCATCATGCTTAGTGAGGGGAGCGTTCTCATTGGCCCTGCAATGAACGGGATGACGTGTAAACCCTCTTGCACCGCTGATTTGATAAGTGGGTGGAGCTACACACTGGCTCCTGTGCCAGCCTAAGCGCTGTGAAGTCTGCCTTGGTGCAGTGAAATGACAGCACTGTTCAAGCTGTGACTGTAACGGTTTATTTGAGATATGGCTGTCTAGTCCGAAACATGTCATGATACTGGTTCATTAAAAATCACTTAGTTACACTACTGGCTGTGGATAGACTGCTAATACTTCTTTACTTTGTAAATTACTGTAACCCCATTTTCCCCGTTATTTATTTTAAGGATTATTTACTATTTTTAATAGTTTTTTAATAAAGACTTGTTTTATTGTAGGTGTTCTATCAATGGCTAACGCGGGTCCAAACACCAATGGCTCCCAATTCTTTATTTGTACAGTGGCAACAGAGTGGTAAGTGGTTAAGTAACTTGATGCAGCAGAGCCCCATATTTTCATTTAATAGGTTTTTACATTTAAAAACTAAAAATGAATTTTGGCGAGCAGACCCAACAAGCACAAAACCAAATGGAAGTTTTACAAATATGTGGGGGTTTTTTTTAATTTTTTTTTTTTTAGCAATTTCTTTTGTAATAAGTTAAAATTTGAACCTGTAAAGAATTGCTGTACAGCACTTCCGTGTTATATTCCACAGCCTCCAACAACGCCAGCGACTCTACGGTGTCCTATGCAGGAGATCCCTCCTACCAGGAGCGCATTCCTCGCTTGCCACGCTCTTACTGAAGATCAGCAACAGCACTTCCTAGAACTCTCAGCGAGAGCACTGCGTTCTCCCTGTAGGTATGACGTACGCGCTCTCGCTGCGAGTTCTAGGAAGTGCCATTGCTGATCTTCAGTAGGACCGTGTTAAGCAAGGAATGTGCTCCTGATAGGAGGGATCTTCTGCTTAGGACGCCGTAGAGTCGCTGGCATTGTTGGAGGCTGTAGAATGCTACACGGAACTGCTGTACGGGAATTCTTTACAGGATCGAATTTTAACTTATTACAAAAAAATTGCTAAAAAAAACACATTTGGAAAAAGATCTTAGTAAACATAAATAATAGAGTGTACTGGACTGGACTGGACTTTTCCTTTAACATCCATTACTATGGATTTTACAAAAGTGACCGAGGTAATCCGTTTTTTTATTTGTAGAGCCAGGCAATCTAAAAAAAAAAATAGCAATTAAGCTTTTTTTTTTTTTTTTTCCTTTATACAGGTTGGACAATAAACATGTGGTTTTTGGTTACGTTAAGGACGGCTATGATGTAGTAAAGAAAATCGAAAGTTTTGGCAGCAAGTCAGGACGACCAACCAAAAAGGTTGTTGTTGCCGAATGTGGAGAACTATGTTGACATGTGTCCCTCCCCACAAATATGTGTAGCTGTGAATCTGGAAATGACTGCGAACCTCAATTCCCTTCAATTCTTAATTGTGCTGATGTCTGAATGGATTTAGTTTGTGAAATGCTGCGTCCCCCACACTCAGACTCAAGGGTCCCATTATTGCTAAGAAGTCGGCATTAATGTCAATTCCTTATTGCTAGAAAAGGATTATGGGAACACTTTTTTGCTGGAATGAACACGCTGAGTGCCTTGCTAAACTACCCCTCACTGTGCTATGTCTGGACCCACTTGACTGAACCACCCTGTGCTTCCTTTTACTGTAAATGAGGAATATAATTGAAATGAAATAAAGATAATTAATTACAATCTGTTATAGCAGGGGTCGGCAACCTGCCATATTAAGTGCGGCTCAGCCCCTTTTGAATTTGGCGCCGCGGACATCACGTATGACTCCAGATTGGCTAGCTACCAACCTCACATGTGACGTCAGCGACTCCGGATTGGCTAGGAACCCGGAAGTGCTGAGAGATCTATCTCTCTGCAGAACCTGGGGGCATTCAGCTGGCAGACTGTAACGTGCGGTGCTTGCATGTGCGCACCACTAGTTAGTCTGCAACCCTGATCCAGCCATCAAAAGAGCCACATCTGGCTTGCGAGCCATAGGTTGCCGACCCCTGTGTTATAGTCAGCATCTCAGGGAAGTTCCGAATTTTTCTTTTGTAATTTACTAAACTGTTTACCAATATTTGGGAAATGTGAAGATAAATTATTGAACAAATCAAACTGAAATAGTTTGTTATATACCTGCACGGCTGCTTTCTTTGTTTTGAGACATACAATGCTGTTTTTTTTTTTTTTTTTTTTTGTGTGCTCATTAGAGGTCAGAGGTTAAATTCACCGTGACCTGTTACTAATGATTATATTTAAAGTGCACCTGTCACCTGAAAACGAATACTAATTTAGGTTGTACTAATGAAATAATAAATGTTTTTGTAAATATATAAGTATTAAATAATGTACCTTTATTTGTTTCTCTCTGTCATCTTCTCGACTTTTCTTTCCTGAGTGTCGGGTGGGTGGGGCTAAATGTTGATTGACATGATAGCTCCTCCAATCAGATCCCTTAAATCATGATCTGATTGGAGGAGCTATCATGTCAATCATCATTTAGCCCCACCTACTTGACCCAGGAAAGAAAAGTCAGGGTGACAGGGAAGATGACAGAGAGAAACGCTGTATAAAGATACATTTTTTTAATACATTTATATTTACATAATGTTTATTTCATTAGTACAACATAAGTTACTGTTAGAGCAGTGGTTCCTTAACCTTGTTTGAGGTACTGAACCCACCAGTTTCATTTCCACATTCACCGAACCCTTCTTTAGTGATAAATCCCTTGACCTCTGTTGTGGAGGCTCCGCCGAACCCCTGAGACCAACTCACCGAACCCCGGTTAAGAACCACTGTGCTAGAGATTTGAGGTGACGGGGGCAGTTTAATGGCTGTATTGCAGATTGTATTGTCATTTTCAAGACCTGTGTAAAACCTGCTGTCTCAATCCTGTGTATGTTCTCTTAACTCCTTTTTTCCTAAATTCTCTTTATAAAACAACAACAAAGCAGCCATTTTGTTCACCAGTGTTTGTCAATTACTTTTTTTTAAAATCTGTGAATGCCTAAAAACTGCTGAATATTTATATCGCCGGAAACCTCTTAGCTCTGACTTCATTGGAAAAATAGAGATCCAAAAACTTGCGCTGTAATCTCGCGGGAACAATGTGAGATCTCGCGCGATAAACTTGGGAAGACCAAGAGCGCTCTTTCCGACTTTAGTAAATCTCGCCCTTGATGTGTAATGTTAGAAACTGCTGGGGTAACTACGCGCAGATATAACGTTAATGGATAGCGAGTTTCTTCAGTCATTAACTTGTATAAAACATCTTTACATTGAATTATTCACATCTTTCAATTTATTTTTAATTACCGAAGGCCTTTTTAAAAATGATATTTGAAAGGAAACCATTTCAGAGTTTATGGCCATTTTTCCTGCTAAAACATACTGTGCAGCTAATTAAATATATTTTGACCACTGATCATAATGAAAGGTTTAGTTTGCCTTTAATGATGGGGCTGAGGACATGTGGATAAACAGAAAATACCTATTACCGCAAAACGGAACATTTCATAGTAAGGCGGTTTCTGCTCATCCAAATGAGAGCCTACATTTATCACATTCCAGTGTTATGGTACCTTTTATTGGACCAACATAACTTTAGAGAGGAAACAAGGCCTTAAACCAGGGGTCGGCAAACTGTGGCTCTTTTGATGGCTGGATCTGGCTCTTTGACTGTAACGAGCGGTGCTCATATGTAAGCACTGCTCATCGCAGTCTGCCGGCTAATCGCCGGCAAGTGCTGTAGAGACAAAGCTCTCTCAGCGATTTCAGGTTGCTAGCCAATCCGGAGACACTGACGTCACTGGCTTCTGGGTTGCTAGCCAATCCGGAGCTGCTGACATCACCTATGATGTCAGCGGCTCTGGATTCAAAAGGGCTGAGCAGAGCTGCACTTATATGGATCTCAAAGCCAAAAAGGTTGCTGACCCCTGCCTTAAAGTGAACCTGTCAGCTCCACTTAACAGGCTCTTTTTAGGAAGCAGGGAGTTGTTGCTAAAAACATTCAGCTAAAACTGTAGTAAAAGAAGCAAACTCCCTGCTGCTTTTCTGCTCCCATGCCTGACTTGAGATCTGCTGTCAGGTTGGGCGGAGCTAAATGACATTATAGCTCCTCCCAATCAGATCCCTGCTAAATTGTGATTTAAGGGAAATGATTGGAGAAACTTTAATGTCAGTCATCCTTTTAGCCCCGCCCAACTCCAGATTCAAGTCATGTGTGGAAGCAGAAACTGACACTGCCACTTTAAGAGAACAGTCCAGCCTGAATGAGAAGTGTGCACGCTCCCCCTGTGAGTTCTAGGAAGTGCCATTACGGGGCTTCAGTAGGAGCGTATCTCCTACGCTGTAGAATCCGCCGGCGTTGATGGAGGCTGTGAAATGCTACACGGGAGTGCTGTATAGCACTTCTTTACAGGTAACTTATTAAATGAAAATTGCTAAAAAAAAAAAAAAACATATTTGGGGGAAAATAAGTATTTTATAATTTAATGTATTTTTTTTCATTCGGGCTGGACTGTTCCTTTAGGCATGGTTCTGAAAGTCCAGCAATATTGCAGTTCTCTATCTGTATTTCCCGGTTTTTATAGACTAAGGTAGGGAACCCGTCCTTGTACTTTACCACTCACTCGTAATCTAAAAATCATCATGCGTCTTCAGAGTAAAACGTTTCTGTTTGGGGTAAACCCTATGGAAGAAATGACTAGATTTGGTACATTTTCCTCTAAGTAAAGCTATAAATATGTATTTCTGCAGAATAGACAACACTAGATGGTTTATTCAGCTGGTCTTAACACATGTGAAACTCTATCTGGCGAATTCACAGAACAATTCGGACTTTAGTGAATAACCCCCCGTAAAGACAGTCGCAATAGGCTGCTACTGTCGCAGATGCATCTTTATAATGAGAAAATTGTCACAGTCACGACTTTATTATGGGAAAATTGTTGCAATCTTAACATTAATAAAATTGTTGGGACTTTACAATTGGGAAATTGTATTAGATTTGCTATGGGAATCCGCTGTTTGCGAATTCGACAGTCGAATTTGTACCTTGGTGAATAACCCCCATAATCTCACTTTTTTAGTGTATAGATATGATAAAAAAAAGCATATTTACCGATGCAAGAGCTGCCATCAGATAAAATATAACTACATATTGAGGTTTACATATGAAGGCTAGTAGGGCCCACAGTCAAAATATCCTGAAATCTCTATATGTAACATAAAATGTGTTTTATTAACATGTTACATTAGTTTTGCAGCTGTATCCTTTTAAATACTGAATGTGGATACTGACATATAAGCAGAAATAAAACCTGCTTCGCTGTTTTGTTACAGTGTTAAAGTTCAGCTTTAGGGGGGAGATTCAGTCTGGGCGAGTTTCAAATATTTACCAGCATCATTTTCTTTAGTGTTGACTCCTGCTTCTTGTCTACTGTTCCGGTATCGCGATCCCCTTCGGGTTCATGGCCTCCTTTTCAACATCACTCATGTGAGTGAATGCAGAAGCAGTATTCGTAGCGAATACTGCTTCTGTGCTTGCTGGCATTCGCAATGCAGAAGAGGAGGTGGATTTTGGAACTGTAAGTTGAAGAAATGAAACTAGAAGGAGCGCTGGATAAAACATCAGTATCAATAAGTAATAGAGCCCACCAAATTTGAATCAATCCGCCCCCCCCCCCCCCAAGACTGATGCACATTTAGTTCTTCTTTAAGCTTTGTAATTACTCTCTGGCAAGTACTGGGTGTTTTCTGCAGGAACTTACAAACTGGCATTTGTCTGTTTCATCCTACAAGCATTGGCAGCTGCAAAACATTGTGAAATCTATGCCCTAAATGGTATCTTAGTAAAAGATTCCTGGATTAATTGACCTCATGTCTCACTTGCCTTTGTCCATTTAAATATTTTTCAGTTTTCTAATGGTTTATATATTTGTTATTAAGAGAGAAATTATATCTTTACTGTGCAGTGAATCACAACCACATGTTTACTGAATGCCGCACTTATTTTTTTTTAAATAGTTTTTTTTCTAAATATGGAGGTTAATGTTTTTTGATCTGCCAGTGAAACTATATGAATGTGAAAAAAAACCCCCATATTTTTATTATGAACTTTCCTCACTGCTGAACTTCATCATCAGATCACGACAAAATTATCCGCATGATTAGTAAATTACATTAAAACAAGTGAACAGGACTGAATTGTAATCAGATTATTTTTGATGCAGAAACAGCTGAGTTACTTTTTTTTTTATACTTTTATTTACTTTAACATCCAGCTATTGTACTTGCAATAAAGACTTCATCATTTATTTATATATATATATATATACAGTATATATACAGTGGGGATAAAAAGTATTTAGCCAGTCACCAATAGTGCAAGTTCCACCACTTA
>WMED01018990.1:0-12550 GCA_019650415.1 Pipa parva | reverse complement strand
GTAGCAGCTCAGGAACAGAAACAGGGCAGACGCTGACTGAACACAGCTCAAGAACAAGGACAGGGTCAGGCGCTGCAAACTGTCCGGACAGAAGCTGAAGGTGCAAGCTGTAACTTGGACTGAAAAAGCTGCTGACAGGCAAGGCTGTGAATAACTTGGACTGAAAATGCAGCTGACAGGCAAGGCTGTGAATCCCCAGGAAATGCAGCGAAAAAGCTGCCAGATTGGAAGTCACAGTTCACGGCAGGCTGGCAGGATGAGATAGCACAGCAGCTTTTTGACACGAACTCAGAACACAAGTAAACATATCAGGAAGACAATAGTTCAGGTCTTCAGCTCAGAGATAACATCAGCTTACTGGAAGTTGTGGGTTTGGAATAAACAGAGAACAGAGGAGAGGGTGTGACTAGTTTAAATAGTCTAAGGGATTGTAAACAAAGACTCAGGATCCTTGTTCTTAGGGATCGTGAACAAAACATAAACTGAACTCTGAATCCTGACAGCTAAGGACAGTCACTGTTTTTTTTTTCTTTTGAAAAGAAAGAGAAAGTAACCAGGAGTTTTATTTTTGCACTCCTGCACCACAAAAATCTACAAACCTATATAAGGAGTAATGATGTCATTGATGTCTTGTAGGGGATATAAAGTTATTATTTTAACTTTAATGTTGAAGAAGATAATTAGGAAAATATGTCAATTTATGATTTAGTTCTAGAGTTTTAGATAGCGGTGAGATGTGAGGCATATGAGAGAAAGGAATGTGGGGAAATGGGATGTACATTGTAGTATTGATTGCATACAGGTGACATTGAAGCAACTGTATGATCACCTTATAAAAATATAAATTTGGTGCTTATACATAATATTGTGATAAACTGTTCAGTTTCAGGGCAACACAAAATACACAAAGCCAGAACCCTTCATCAGAAGGGAGGTATCTGATACCCTGAAATGTTGTGGGTTTTTTTCTGCAATAACTGGGCTGATCCGATCATGACGAAGTCCATGGTATCCTACAATTCTACATCTACAATGAATATGCTTGCACAGGCAAACCTAATTCAAAGCCTCAGCCTCCAAATCCTAGAAGACACTATTGGGGTGTGTCATTCTGATGGATGTGAGTCCTCCTGTTCTTTTTCCTCAGGCATACACCACCTTTTCTGTATTACTTGAGGAAAAGCAGTGTGCAAGTGATAGATACATGTATGACTTGATTACATGTCAAAATTACCCTTTAAATCAAGACTGAGATGTCATACATAGTTGAACAATTAGGCTTTATTCTAGAAACCATCCCACAAAATGAAATGGAGAAAAATCTCATATTTATTTAAAAAAAAGTGCCTAGGAAAGGGCTTTGTCCTGGATTAGATTGTGTAAGGAAACTGGAGTGCCCGGAAGAAACCCACGCAAGTGCAGGGAGAACATACAAACTCCATGCAGATGAAGTCCAGGGTGGAATTGAACCCAGAACCCTGCATTGCAGCAGTGCTAACCACTGAGCCACTGCACTGCCCGACTGTTTTATACAACAACAAGTAAGTAAAGCAAGGAAATATGTTATGAATTGATGGGTATTTCTGCACAGAAAAGTGGATGTGAAGATACAAACAAGCAAAACCATCAATGCATATGTAGAATTCATTCAACTGAATTAAAGTGAAATAAAACAAGGGGGGAGCCATACTTCCCCTGCTGCACTTACCTTTGAAACTGATAGAAAAGCAGGCAACAAGAATCAATTTCCTTATTCAAGTTTGCATTAGAGAATTGTGAAATTTGCTCTGTCATACATGGTTTATAACCATAACAATATCAGCTTTTTGCAGTATTAAGTTATTCATAATTTATTGTGTAATATTTAATTATCTTCTTGAGAAGTAAAATAACCCATCCACAAATTTTACATTGTAAAACATGGTGAACATGGTGAGGGACACAAACGCTCTCTATAGACAAATGTGTTTCTTACTTCTTGGTCATTAGCAATAGAGGCCAGGTAAGTCTGGATAGAGCGTGTGGTGTCATTGAAGTGACTTACACCAAAGCTCTTATTTAGCCAACCATATTTTGTGTGGCCATATTTGCAGAGGGGTTCATTATCTTCTAGAGGGGGTAATTTGTATATCTTTTTCAGGAAGAATGACCCTAAGTCTTCCTACAAGCACAGTTTGTATCCATGATTTCCATGAAATATAAATGTATATGTGTATATATGAAATGGGTAGTATATAAATAATCAGTATCTCACTGTGCATGAGGCGTTAGTTTATATTTATAGCTATGAAAACTAGCACTAATATGATAATTAGAGCAATATTTGAATATATATTACAGCAACTCCTTTTCAAGTTACAAGATGAATGTCCAAGATACAATATGATGATCACTATAAAGATCCAATTACTTTGTGAAATAATAGGTCATTATGGGAAATCAGCTAGCTCTTGGTGCTTTTGTGCAGTTGTGAATTGCAGAGCGTTAATTGCTAAAATGGCTGTATTAAATGGTTTATGTGGGACATAGCAATAAAACAACAAAATGTTTTAAATGAAACAAGGCTTCAGCAGCTATGGTATTTGCTGACTATTTTATGCTTTGCTGACTAAGTAGAGTTATAATAAATGAATCTAAATAAAAAGGTTATATTTCTGTTTCAGTTAGTGCAAACTGCATAGTGAGGCATTTTTTAATTAAAAAAAATATATATATTTACAGGTATATAACCAGAATGCCAGGCATTTTAATTGGGTTTAATTCAGAAATTGATATCAAGTGCTGTTTTTCTTAGTACCTGGTTAAAGTGTGTTACAACTAGACACATTATTCTGTTCATTGGGTTAATGTCACACAAAGCATTAGGCATTAGGTCAAAGAGATGGATTTCCTTAATATGTATACCATGTGAAAATACAACTACAGGTGTTATTAATGGTAGTATGCATTCAGTCACATTTTTAAGCAGTTCCCAGAAGCATCCAAGGTAAACATGAAGATTAAGACATTTTGTCACCAATCCAATATGGCAATATAATACTTCATGTGACAATGGTTGCGTTACACACAAGTTCAGGGTTGGACTGGAGTGCTGTAGCCCACCAGCAAACAAGAAATCAGGGGCCCACCAGGAAACAGGAGATCAGGGGCCCACCAGGAAACAGGAAATCAGAGGCCCACCAGGAAACAGGAAATCAGAGGCCCACCAGGAAACAGGAGATCAGGGACCCACTAAGCAAGTCTCTTCATTCCCCTTTTAAGTCCCTATGAACAATTTTAACAAGCTTTGTGGCACTAAAGTTCCTGGGATCAGTAAAATGTTACATTCAGGATACATTTATAAAAGCAGAAAGGAAATAATCTCAAAACTACACACAAGTATTCTAAAAAAAAACATACTGAGAAGTTCACCCAGTCTTCCTGTTTTATTTATGAATTGCTTAGATTTAGGATAGATATCTGCTTCTCACATGTGTTTAATGTTGATTCTCTCATTCCCTGTTGTCTATTATCCTTCAGTAAAATTATGTTTTCTTATACAGACTTTATTATTTTTTACCATACGTTTTAGATGTCATCTTGTTGTAGAGTGCAGTTTCTACTAAATGTGAAGTAGATGTTCATAGTTCCAATGTACCGTATATATATATATATATATATATATATATATATATTATATAACCACAAAGATTAAGGCATAAGTAATTAGTCTGTCTATATTAAAACTTTTATGTCTGTATGTTTAGTAAATAAGGCACTTTTCATTCTACTATCCTAAACCAGTAGAAGAACATAAAGTGTGCCTTCTAAAGGGTTAGATTTCCAAGGTATATTAGAGTAGTGAATAATATCATGTGACAGTTAAAATCCCATGTCAGCACAAAACAGAGGGTGGCAATGGACTTAAAGGGTTAATATGCTCAGTCATCCCATATTAGAACTAATCATGGTGCTTATAGGATTAGACTCCACAGGCTTCCAAGTATAAATGGGCACTGTACATTCATTCATGATAAAATACACAGATTGCAAGGAAAATATCAAAATGTTGTAATTTGAGGATTAATACCTGCCCCCAGCAAAGAAGAAGGCAGGAAACAAATAAATCTCATATGGCTATATATCATCTGCATAGCAAACTGTGTGCTTCTTTCCCCGCAGGAGTGCAACTCCAGCTACAGAATAGCGAGAATAGGAGAATTTAAATCTCTTGATTTTGTTAGATAAACACATTATTCCACACTTCTATTATACAGAGTTAATGCAGAAAATCCTTATCATTTGGGCCCACCTAGACAAGGCTTATATCTCTGTTTTCCCTAGGCTGGTATTACTGGGTGAATTGATATGCAAAGGGGCATACTGTGTTGGAAACAAAAGCTAATGATATCACATTTAGTCCTAGAAAAAAAACATAGGAAAGGGTTGGCTGGTGCATTGGTGCCTTAGAGGAATGGAGAGACAAAAATAATTAAGCAGTGTATTAGTGATACTGGAGGAGATGTGGATACTGTGTAAAGAACTGGATGGTATGGCTACTGACAGTGGTTTTAATTTATCAGGGGCCTATTATCAGGATGTAGAGCAGTGATGTTTTACTCTAGTCCTTAGAGCCCTGGGAGTTGGCCCTAGGAGTCTTCCATTTGCATTACTGTTAGTTCCACTATCTCAAACACTCAATAAATTACTCATTTAAAGGATGCCATGCCAGTAATTGGTTTTCCTGTAGTATATTCATAAATGCCAGTGATCGGTCCCTAAATGACCCTATCAGCAGCAATACAAACTGCTGTTGTCAATAGCTACTATAAAAGGGGACATATGTCTGTGGGTCTGTACACAACTCTCCAAAAGATATAAACTGGCAAGAAATACTCTGTTTTTTTCAAAAGGATCATTAATTTCAGATGACAAACCAGGTAAGCATTACACACACTCCAGGGACCCAGAGTATTTACCAGTGGTGAATACCACTTTTCACCAATGTTGTTCTGAGATCTGAAGAGTTGAAAGCTAAGCTTAAGCCTAGTGGCTGTAATGGATATCCCGATTTAAAAATGTTGCATCAGAAAATATAATCAAATGAGTTAATTTGCATAATGTATGTAATGCATCTCTGCCATGTTTACATGCTGGGTTCTTATTTTTTACCATGGTCCACTGTACATTTACTACAGTAGGATCAGTTTCTTTAGAACTATAGTCTAATGTTTTAAGAGTAACAAATGTGATGATAATGTGGCTCAATCCCAGTGTTTAGTAAATAAGGTAATGTTACTGACACCTGCAATGAAATCCCCATGTGCCAAGAGTAAACAACGTCCCAGGCGTCTGTAGCAATAGCAGAGTGAGGGGCCAGAGTGAGGCTTTTGCTATTTAAGTAATGTTTACGCTGCCATTGTCTATGATTAAGAGCATGTGCTCGAAATGCGTAGGATGTTCTCCTGGCATGTTTTTTTTTTAAACATTAAGGAATAAAGTCAACTTTTTATTATCCTGCGGTGCTGCTCAAGGTTACACTTTTGGATTTTGCTAATGTTTTAAGAGAACTTTGAAGAGTGGTTCTTAGTAAGTACTGTTTAAAGAGTTTACGGGTGGGTCTTAGTAAGTCTTGCATAAGTGCATATGTTGTAGGTGGAGAGAGAGGGATCAGCCAAATTTGGATTTTATGGAAATATAAATTATACACTGATAGCCTAGGTTTAAAGCCAACTGATTATTTACAGCATAAGTAACCAAGAACAATTATTTTACATTGGCAAGTGGCTCTATGCCCAGTACCTTACATACTTCAATTAATATTAGCTCAGGGGCTTGGGTATAGAAGCATGTAAAAAATGTGACATAGAAATAGTTTTATAAGCACCTACCGCATGTTTGGGGTTAGTTTATATTACAGAATTAATCTAGCATTTTGTGAAATATGCCTTATTGCTACAGTATCTGTTAAATAGGCTAAAAAGTTAAAAACTTTGCAGGCTAAAAAATATTTCCACGTGGCATTTCAAAGTCAGAACTTCATGAATATTGAAAAACATGTACATCAGATTGAATTGCCTCAATACTCTGAAACTACAGTTGAATGTTCCATGACTATCTATTTACTCCTGACATCTGGTGACATCAACCTTCTGTAGATAATTCAATATAGAACCTCCAAATGAGACTTTATAAATGCATTACCTCATCTTCTTTATCCTCCAATGGTAAAAGAATAACAATCCTGAATTCCAACCAATGTAATATAGAAAGTTGAACTTATGCAGAGAATTTAGACAAAATAAATATATCAATCATCCACCTTAACTTAGTAACTTAGGGGATTATTCACTAATGTCCGAATTGTTGCGACTTTATTATGGGAAAATTGTCGCTATCTTAACTTTAAAAAATTAGATAGTCAAATTCGCACCTTAGTAAATAAATAACCCCCTTTAGTATCAGCAGAGTAGAAACTCTAAACCCACTACAGCTTATGCATTTGTTTTGTATTAATCTTATTCTTGGTGAAATCAACCCAAATTCTTTATTTTTAACCCCTTGCAAGTTTTTTATTTAATACATACATAATGATAGACTGTTTTATGTGTTATAATTATTTGTGTTATTATATAATTGTTGTTAAGACTGTATAATACTCATAGGGATGATCAGTTTAGAGTATGATTAATCCGATAGCTAGCACTACTGATCTGAAGCATGCTCGATTCCTGAAAAAATCTGTTTTGTAAATTGACCTGGAACCACAGCAACATAACCAGTTTAGGATAAAACATGTACAATGCACAAGGTACATGTAATGAACTAATACTGTGTATGAGTAAAGAAGTGGTTTGGGGATAGAGCTGCTGAAGAGTAGAAAGATGTGTGAGGATTAGAAAGGAAAAATAAAAAGGTTGATTATAAAAAGGATGATAAAGGTACAAAAACTGTGCAGAGGTCAGAAATTATTGTTGATGTAGGAGAGTGGGGAGGGTGGAAGTGACTGAGTTACTGCAGTCAGGCTTAGAGGTAGATATTTACTTACATTATTACTTACTTATTATTACAGGTCCCATCATGTTTAGACAAATATTCCTGCAATAACTGACAGAGAACTATGGATCACATTATGCTTTGAGAGATTATAAGAGGATTGATAGCTTTGCAAAGAACAGCCCATCCTGAATAACTTCACGAATGAACATAAAACAGGAAAAGGTAACTGAGATTAACCTTGTTTTCCTGGACAAGTTGAGGGAATAGTTATAAGACCCTAAATGACTTCCAATAGTGTGAAATAACTATATAATGGCAAGGACATGTGATAATGTCTTTAATTATAAATTAGAAAATAATCAAATAAAAAAATGAATTATAAATAAAAACATTAATGAAATAAGAACCAAACCATTGACATCTGCTGCACCTGTAATTATTAATGTTTGGAACCCCATTCATGCTGCAAAAAAAACAAACCCAAAATGAAAAACAAACACTGTATCCCTTAATCATGATAAAGAGCTTTGCCTGAAACATGACATTTACTTCTCCATTAGACCCAATAATAGGTTGCAGCAAAGCTGCATTGTGCCGATTCCTTCTTTCATTACTTATTATCCAGGCTAAGAATAAAACACTGGTTGCTCAGACCTTAGGATAAATGCAATTATCAGTAAACTCTTTAACCTCCACTAGACAATTTAGTTAATATTCACTGAATTCTAGTATGTTTAGAACCATGGGAGGAAACCAGAGAACCCAAACAAAACCTTGGAAAACAGATAATGCCCAAGGCTGGAATCAAACTAAGGACTGAAATGCTGTAAAGAATTGAGCCACCATTAAATATGCCATAAATATTAAAATACAACTTAAGAAATATTTGTGAATATGCAGATAATGAAGCCTTCCAATATAGGACTCGTTGCAATTAAAGGACAGACCATGCCCTAGTCATCTCATTCAAGCCTATAAAATAAAGAGGAAGTAAATGGCGGTGTTTTTTTCATTGTAGCATAGCTATTGATCCACATTACATGTTTCGGATATCTTTACCCTTTATAAAAAAAAAAGAAAGTGTTTTTTTTTTATAGAAAAGGTAGATACCTGAAACATGTAGTGTGGATCAATATGCTACAATGAAAAAAACACCAGTTAATGCACAACATCAGAAATATATCAATATATCTTTAATATGTTTGATGACAAGTTAGCCCAACTCCCAACCCTTTAATGTCTTCCATGCCCCTTAGTGCTCTACGCAGTACCTAAAACATTTACAATTCTTCAAGAGGCTAATTCTGCCACACAAAAGCATATATTATCCTTTCCCACATTATCAGCACCTTACAGCTTGCAAAGGTTTAAATACATCCATCTTAAATACATCCACTACTTGTTGGTAGTAAATGAGATAATCACTTTTAATTTGGGACTTTAACTGAAATATGTTCACCTACCACCATAAACTTTCAAAGGTAGAGAAATAAATCAATGTGTTTAATTCTTTAATAATTCATAATCTTATAATTGCAGCCATACTTATGCAACAATTCAGTTTATGTACACTAGGATCTAACCTGCCTCTCCATTATGAATGTCTGTGCCCTACATAATTCTACCTGCTTCTGCATGATTAGACCACCACAATACCTATTTAGTTTTTTGAATGTAGGGATGTCAACTGAAATATAGCATCCCCCACACATCCTGACAAACAGACCCCCCCCTCCCCAATTCCACAGCAAATTTTTTCACATTACAGATAAATTCTGCATAACTCAGGTAAATTATTCAGTGTCTGGCTGCACATTGCTTGCATCGCTCAGTGCTTACATGTACTGGACATCAACCAGTAGGCTTAGAGCTGTCACTGGAAATTTTAAAGATGTATCAGTCATATGAACATGTCCCTTGAGCACGTGCACACTTTACACCACATGTCACATACTTAAAATATTTGTGTGGCTTGTTGTCCATACTTGACTTGTTGATATGTCTAAATGAATAAGATCCTTCTTCATGAAATTCTTAAAGGGAACCTTAAGCACAGATGAGACAGGAATAGTGGTTGTACTTACCAATCAGAGGGTAATTCAGCAAAGTTCAAACTCAACCCGCGATCCTTCGATTCACCTTGGCAAAACTGTTACGCGCTCGCTTCTTTCCTACACACGGACATCACCAAATGCTTTAAAGGTACTGAAGTCTTATCCTCAAGATTCGCCTCGCCGAGACTGGAATACCTTTAAAGCGTTCAGTGATGTCCGCGTGAGGAGAGAAGCGAGCACGTAACAGTTTTGCCGAGGTGAATCAAAGGATCGCGAGGTGAGTTCGGACTTTGCTGAATTACCCCCTCAGGGTTTTGCTGGACTTGCATCTTCTTAATTTAGAATCTGGCTCTTTTTCTCCCACAGTGATAAACACAGGTACATCCGACCCTCCCTTCAGACTGCATTGCTTTTTCATGTAAGAACAGTTTGAATGTAATAGTATTTCTATGCAATGCAACAACAATGCAGTCTGAAGGGAGGGTCAGATGTACCTGTGTTTGTCACTGTGGGAGACAAAGAACCAGACGTTAATGTCCATTTCATCTGAAAAGGAGCTCCATTTAAAGCAATGTAAAGTGTAGCAGGATTAACACATCAATATTTATTGATATTGATACATTTTATTCAACACTAAATAAATTGAGAGAAATCAAAAAATGTGGCGTAAATAATGAAAAAAACTCAATAATGCGGCAAAATGCAGTAAACAGATCGAATTACGGAAAATAGGTTGAAATGACCTTTACAAATTCCCTCAATATCTTATTAATTCAATGAGTTATAAAATGTGGAGCTGGATAGTCAAGGGCCCACATTTGGCATATTTCAGTGCTCCCATCCGAGACACTTGTCCTTTAGATTTTGAATGTGTGTATATCACCTTTCTCTTTCTCTCTCTCTTTCCTTTCATGGTTTAATTTGTTTTTATTTGTAAAAGAAACTAGGCTGATTTGTCAAAATGTTGCCAGTTGTTCATGCTGCCCTCCTAAATGATTGAATATCTAGTCATTGCCTAGGTGAGCAGAGCCATCTGTTCATAAAGTCCATGAACTGTAAAGCAGTTGCTTTGTAGCACGCTAGCCACATTCTCTCAGTGACTTATGATCTCCTGCTCACAACATATTCCATTTATTATTTCGTTTACCTTGCACCAATTTACAACTATGGTATTCTTGCATTCTTCTTATTTATGTTGCTGCTGAACACTGGCATATTGAATAAATGGTTTAAAATTGGCCCTTTTATAACCTCGCGTTTAAAAACTGTTGTAATAATCTGCAACGTTTGTTGTACTTTGAGACAGGCTCATGATGAGGACATGGAATTATTTTATTAAAGCAAGACAAGGACGGAATATTTGAGAGCAACATTTCATTCAAACAGAACATCCTTTGTTAAAGCATAGTGAAAATGCTGGTTTTAGCTCTTTTTCCAGTGCCATAATTTACCTATTTGTCCTGACTTTGATGGACAGACGCTCAGATCATGGAAACAGCAGGAGGGCTTAGGGTACCAGGAAGTGTGACTGCCTAAGGAATGAAAAAGTCCTGCCAGGAAGCCTTCAATAAATGACTGGTGTCAGTCTACTACATGCCCAGGTTTTTCTCTTTGAAATATTCTACTGGGGATCCCTATGGTGGTAACCACAGCATGTGATATGATTATACTAAAACTGCCACAGGAACCCAAGCATCCACACATGTTGCTATATCAAAAACACTGAGAGAAACATAGACTACAAGATCAGAAAGATCATTATTTCTGTTTTTCAAAGTCAAATTTGCTTATCACCTCATGTGACAGGATGTTGGCATTTCAGTTGCTTCCAACAAAGCTGCCATTTGTATAGTCTTACATGTTTCTGAGCACGACTTTTCTGCTGTTCCTGAACAGTGTTCCTGTGTATTTCAGTTCAACTAAATTTGCCTTCTCCTCTGTTACACTCCAGCTGCCACTCTTGGGACTAAGCAAACAACAGGCCCTAAATCATCTTGAAGTGACAATGTTCATACAGCATCCTGACTCATTTAATAATTTTATACAATCCAGAGCTCAGAAAAGGATAGTGAGAGGCTTTTAAGAGGTCTTCTTTCTGTTTGTGATAGTACTCCTTCTAGTTTTCACATAACAGCTATTTCTTAAAGGAGATCATTTGGAAGTATTTAAAACACAAGAGATGCCATCCATAATCATGCTATATGTATGAGAAATGTTATCCGTTTCAGGAATTTGGTTTAGTTATCATTTAAGAAAAAATATTCCCTTATTTCCCAAGCAGTACAATACCAGAAACTTGGAAAAAGTCAGACCATACTTTTGTCATATGAGAAACATATTTACAGTTTAATAGTACTTTTATTGTATGAAAAACTTGTTATTAGCTCTGTAGTACTAATATACTACAAAGCAACTCTGTAACAATTGACAGTGACACCAGTATTACAGCAGGGGTTCAGAATGACATTTAGAAGCAATCTGACCCTAATAATAGAAGAATCTAGCAATTTGGCCAAAGGATGAAAAAGATTATATAAAAGTGAAACAAAATAAAATAACACATTTTGTCATTTTAATGAAGTTTCCAGCTATAGTAGTGCCAGTAGCGCTAGTGCTTCCCTTAAGTCTACTCTTCAGTGACCTTGCTAACTTTCCTGTGAATGTTTCACTTCTAGTATGCTTCTTTCATACATTTATACATTTCATACACTTTTCTGGGTACATTCATTCAGCATCTTTACCAGATTAATAGGAGAAAGCTCAGATGACCAGTGTAGTGGCCATTTTTGTTAACTTAACTTGATTATGAAGGTCCATCGAGTATATCATTTTCTGGCTTGTTTCAGGTATAATCCATTAGAGAATGTCAGTCAGACTCTCCACGTGTTGGGATCACAAGTTTTTGGTTTAAGAGGCCTTCTGTTTCATCAGCAAACATCAAAAAAGCTTTCATTTTGCCTACAGCAATGGACAGTTTAAATGGGGGGGGTCTTCTGTTAGATTTGGCATGTGTAAGATTTAGGGGGTTATTGGCTAAAGTCCAAATTGTTGCATAAAGGTGTGAATTCTCCAACTAAAGACAGTTGCAATAGACTGCTACTAGTCGCAGTTGTGTCTTTACAATGAGAATATTGTCACAGTCACAATTTTACTATGGAAATATTGTTGCAGTCGCAACTTTGAAATTGTCACAGTTGTGACTTTATAATAGGATAAATGTTATGGTCACATATTTGTTATAGGAGTCTGCTGTTTGAGAATTCTACAGTTGAATTCTCACTTTAGTCAATAACCCCCTTAGTGAGCTGGGGATGGGGCCTAAATGGCAAAAACTGAAATTGGGGCAGTCTTCTGTCTTTTTACAGAGCACTCTCACTGCATTCATTAGTTATATTTTCAAAATAATTACTGAGTCTGAAATTATAGGAAAATCTGCAAATCTGTCTGTATTTTTTACATATGTTCAGTAGCAAGACATTTGTGTGTTTAACAGTGATCCAGCAGGGGTCCCCAAACTT
>WMED01018988.1:0-12551 GCA_019650415.1 Pipa parva | reverse complement strand
CAGCAAGTTAAGTATATTACTCTGGCCCTCTAAAACTGTTCAAATTTCTCATATGGCCCTATGGGAAGATTGCCCACCCTGCTATCAGGGAACCTGCTGTCCTCCATCTTTGTCTTATGTTCCTTTTGACTATCCTCTTTTGACTTTTACAGATTCTTAGCTAATCTGTGTAGGCCCTTACTTTGTTTCCCCACCATTTGATCCTTTGACCCAATGCATATACAGTGTCACAATTTCACAGTGGCATTTCTCACTAAGCTCCTTATTTCTCTTCAACTCCTTATTTTCTATCATTTTCTTTTATTTGGTGTTTCTTCTAGTAGCTTCTTTGCTACATGATTTCCATGCACCCTTTGTGTTCATGACATATATTGTTTCTTTATTCATCTCTTTTTTTTTTCTGTTTTCAATGTATGGTGCCCATGGTGTACAAATGCATTTATTCAAAGAAATCTGAGACTTTAATATCTCATGCACCACATTATGATGATGGGAAATATGTAGCTGATGTTGCATGACTTAAATCAGCATTATGGTTATTTGAGTTCTTTGTGTTCTCTCTTCCACGTGTTGTATTAATACATTGGTATCCATCCAAGCTTCCCTGACTCGTTAACAATTACCTGAGCACAAAATCTAAATCAAGTCAATCCCATTTAGGTCCATGACGGAATTTATTCTTATCTAAACTGAAAACACTACTTCTGTAGAAAGCTCAGTGGCATTCTGTTCCTTCAATATGCAACAAAAGCAAAAAAAAAGAGAAATACATAAATTTAAAAATGAAATACATAATTACAAGGAAATATACAATACTATATTATATGTCAGTACAGTAGTTGCACTTGACCTGTTATGAATACAGTAGTCAGATAGTTAGGTATATCTCATTTACATAATAGGACATTGTCATTCAATTCATACTTCAAAAGCTTTCCCACAGTAGTCGTTTTTTTTCTTTAAACAATGAATAAATCCTTTTTAACTTCATGGATAAAGGATTCAGGACACATCTACAGATATAAACACATCGGTCTGAGGCAAATTCATTCTTTTATTAAACAAAGGGTCGTTACGTGTTATCAAATTTTAAGTATTTATTCATTCAAAAATATAGATCATTTAGAATATAATCTGTGTTACATTTTCTACTTATATATATGATATGTAATATATATTAGATATATTAAAGAAGGGATCATTCCATTTTCAAAAGGTTCAACGCTGTTGATAGGATATAGAGTATATAACTTTAATTGTGGAGTAATGGTGGCTACACATAAAAATCATTCAACCTGCTTTAATAAAATCTTTTGTACACAATATAAATCTGGAATAGACAAATCCAACTGTAGCTTAGTAAAAAAAAATGCTATATGATTTGCTATTTATCAAGTATTTTAAATTTATTGTTACTTTTTCCAGATCCGCTGTTTTGTGTTCTGCTTCCTTTTTCAGCTGATCAATTTACAGTTGTGAAAATTCCAAAAATAAAATTAGACTGAAGCAGATGAACATCAGGGTCTTAGAGACTTCAGTAATGTAAGTTTCTGCTTGGTTTGAAAATACTAAATCCTTTTTACTCAAGTCTCTGAGTTGACATTAAACTACCACAAAATCAAGTAGGGGGTGTGGGGTTTTTGGCTTTTGTAAGGAAGGAAATATTGCAGAAATGATTTAACAGTAACTATTAGGCAAATAAATATTGGTGACTAAACTGTTCTTATAAAAGACAGATGTTTTTCTGAATGGTACCGTCACAGATAAGATTTTTTACTTTATTTTACTATACATTTTTTTTTTCAGCAGTTCTCAGATTGTCGTTAATTTCTCACAGAGGACTTAGGGGGGAATTCACCATTGAGCGAAGTGAGCTCCGAATCCTTCGGCTCACTTCACACATGGTGTTATGCACTCACTGATGTCCGCGTGCAGGAAATCAGCGAGCGCATAACAGCATGTGCGAAGTGAGCCGAAGGATTCAGAGCTCACTTCGCTCATTGGTGAATTCCCCCCTTTATTCTCTGACGCCAACTCTTCCTATGTCGCCGAAGATTTCTGATACTTACAAAAGAAAATCTCTGTAAACTTACAGTAAAACCCTCTAAAATTCAGTAAACAACAAAGTGACATTTAGATCACCAACTTCTGTTCATTAAAAATGTCCCTATACCATTTATATTTGGAACTATTTTTATTTTTCTTATTATTATTAATGTTATAAAACCTGACTTAGAAACAGGTAACAATTAAACATTGTTATATAAATATTATTTCTAAAAAATTAAAAAAAAAAAGAAAACATTTTTTTTTTCCATTTATTGCAAATGACCTTGTATAAGGGATATAATTAATCCATTACTGAAACACCTTTATCAAGGGAAGGAGTCCGGAAACAGGTTGTGTATTCACTTTATTACCCAATAAAGAGTTGCAGAACAGCTCGTTTGCGAGGTCTCTTCATTATATATATTATACATTTGGGAGATTTCACTGTTCTCCAACTAAAGAACCTACGCTGTAATATCCATTACAATACCCATCTCAGACCCAGGGAGAACCTGTATACTATATAATTATATAATGCTGGTTATTCATTTTATTGTGAAAACCCCTAGAAGACTCACTTGTGTTGAGGAACCATATATAGTTCCCTAGAGACCAATGGGACAGTTTAGACAACATCTTTGAGATATGGGCCTTATGAAATTTTATTTTTTTTAAACAAAGTTGGGTATGCCATAGGCAAGTGGCATGTGGGCAACATTAATTCTCTCTCACATCTTGCTTTTGGCATATATGGACCTATAGTTAAAACGCAAAAATCATTTCAAGAGCTTTAGTTGTGACCCCTCCCCATCCCCGGACTATCTTTTTTTTTGGGGGGGGGGCCTCAGCTGATTTAAATGCTTTAAAGTACAATATATAGAATATACATGATTATAGTTGTAATTCCCTTTATAAAGAAAGCAATATAGAGAATACTGTGATTAAATAGCATCCTCTGACAACAATATTTCTGTAACAAGCCCAATGTCCATTAGTTGAATATTGCTGAACTACAAGAGAAGCTTTAGTCCAACTCATCCTAATATGAGACCTGTGCTAATACATTATTCTTCCACAACATAGTGTGTAAATCAGTCATGTTCTTATAGTCCATGTATAAAAAAATACATTTTTTAAAGTGAAACCAATGATAAAGCACATGTACCGTATTTGCCATCATATAAGATGACCCATAAGTTATTCCAGTTAAAATATAGAGTTTGGAATATACTTGCTGTATAAGACTACCCCTCTTCCAAGGCAAATCCTGCTTGGATTGGTCAGCTTTCCCTGCTTGCCCAGCCCTCCCTGTCTCCAATATTATCAGAGCATCATCACACTGTGCTGCCCCTACAAGCCCTATCCTCTGAAGCAGAGGGGCACTATCTTAGTGCTCGCCCCCCTCCTTTTCTCTCTCCCTACCTAGCTCCTCTGTTGCCCAGCTGTCTGTGCTGAGCGCTATAGCGTTTCCTCTCCCCAGAAGTGATTGAACTTCCTGTTGCTCACAGGAAGTTACATTAATGTTGGGGGAGGAATGCTGTAAGCGCTCAGCACAGACAGCCGGGCAACAGAGGAGCTAGGTAAGGAGAGAAAAAAGTGATACCTGGGGTATAAGATGACCCCCAACTTTTCAGATGATTTTCAGGGGTTAAAAAGTAGTCTTATACGCCAGCAAATACAGTAAATCATAGTTTATTCC
Organism: Pipa parva; assembly: GCA_019650415.1. NCBI lineage: Eukaryota > Metazoa > Chordata > Amphibia > Anura > Pipidae > Pipa > Pipa parva. The sequence goes on along the minus strand of WMED01018988.1, from coordinate 8,803 downwards.
TTCTACTGACTGATTTCCCTTAGATATGTGGCTTAGAAAGGATTCCTGAGTGTGCCACTACCTCTACCCTACCTAAGGCCCTATAAGCCCTCTGTAGCAGAAGGGTAGCTCAGAGGGGGAGGATATGAATGGAAAGCAAAAACAGCTGCAGTCAATAAATAATCAATCCTGCACACTAAAAGGCAGCTAAAAGTAGGCAGCATTAGGATAGAGGAAACAGCAGATTTACCAGTGCAGCTTGGCAGACCCCAGGGTTGATGGTTGATTTCCTGACAGTCTGTAGCCAGAAGAAAATGGACTGTGCACAACTTACAACAGTGCGTGCAGTCATTTATCTTCGGTTGGACATTGCAATGTACTGTTTTGGAGGTAAGTAGGTTAGTGGTAGCAGCACCTTACAATCGAATGAAGAGAACTAGGGTACAGAAGGAAGTAATATTTGTCAGACATAGCATTATTTTATATAAACTCTTCCTGAGGAATCCTGTAGAAGCCCTTCAACTCTGCCAGCCATGTACTCAATGCTGAGAGTATTACAGTTTTTCCTGAATTGCCAATGTTTTATTTTCACATTTTTATTCTATATTAAGGATCCCTGGGAATTAAGCAGCTGAGTGCAGCTCTTCAAATATCACATATGACATAGTCATCTCTGTAGAGCAGTGATGCCCAACCTACAGCCCGCAGGCCACATCCAGCCCACGACGCTGTGCTATCCAGCCCACGGTCCAATTTTCCAAGTCTGAATTGTTGCATATAAGTGTGAATTCGCCAGCTAAAGACAGTAACAATAGACTGCTACTGTCGCAGCCGCATCTTTATAATAAGAAAATTGTCACAGTCGCGCCTTTACTATGAAAAATTGTCGCAGTTGTAACTTTAAAATTTGTTGCGGTAAAGTCGCAACTTTGAAGCCGCCCATGACACGTGTGTCGCAAATTGATATGGCCCCCCCGGCCGAAAAAGGTTGGGCATCACTGCTGTAGAGGATACTGGGAATTTTAGTCTTTTTGTTTTTTCAAAGAAAAATCAACCCCCATGTAATACAATTATTTACTTCCCTTTGACCTTTCTGTATTCTCCCACTGAAAAATATGGACTTGGATATTTAGGGGGGAATTCAACAAGCTCCGAAGTGAGGCCCGTAGTGTTCGCCTCACTTCGGAAAAGCTGAAATGTGCATGCTGATGTCCTGCACGCGGACATCAGCATGCGCATTAAAGGGATGAGACTCGAGTGCTCTCGCCAGGAGGAGAATCCCTTTATGCGCATGCTGATGTCCGCGTGCAGGACATCAGCATGCGCATTTCAGTTTTTCCGAAATGAGGCGAACACTACGCGCCTCACTTCGGAGCTTGCTGAATTCCCCCCTTAGTTTTTTAGGCAATAATATGAATGGAATGTGTTACAAGGTTCTTCTGTTAAGGTACATGGAAAATATTATTGGCTTTATTTAAACTGTACTAAAATATTCATAACTGATCAGTTTTTATTTGTTTTAATATATATGTGCATGTCGCTATATAAACATGAGGAAAAGAAAAATCCTCATGAAGTGTTCAGATCCTAACTAATTACCAACCACTGACTACGGGAAAATAAATTCAGCAATTGTAACTGATAACATTTATTTAAAAAAAAAAAAACACATTGCATAATTATATTACAGTCAACACTTTTCATAAGAAATCTGCAAAAAGTATATATTTTTATTTAAAGGGTATATGCATCACTTATAACATTCTTACACACACACACGCCATATTAGTGAGCATTTCTTCATAGCAAGGATTCTTCTCTGTTTATAAAATTTATTTTTTACTCAATTAAGTAAAGTGCATTCAACTTCCCCAGCTATCGTGTTCAGGGACATGCAACCCCTAACCTACAAGTACCATGGCCAATATTCAGTGTGTCTGGAATGTAATAAAAGGTAGGCATATTAGGTTATTATGTACTTTTGAGGATGACTGAATCATATTAACCTGCTTGTTCGATAATAGATGAATATTTAGAATAATGGAATGTTAAGTGCACTTCCGTTACATAATAATTACTAGCACTGTACATGATACACACAAAATAAACATTGTTCTCTGTATGCTTTTGTCTTAATTATTGCCCTTATTGTATGTAAAGGAACAATGTTGCATTTGATTTGAATTCCAATCCATGCCATGCGCAACATAAAATTTAGCTTGAATTAATAAAATGTAGTTTATATAAAACAAATAACATCTAATACCATTGAAACCTGTATTGTATGTAATGTTAACACTTACCCTAATATTTCTTATTTTAGCTAAATCAGAAGCCCATGGAAGTCACAACAATTTCTACGGGAGAGAAAAACAACATTATGATTTCTGATGAGTCTATGGAGTATCTTAAAGATCAAAACACTGGCATCTCACAACAAATCAGTGAGACTGTCTCCTATGAAACCCTTTCAGATAAATCCGAAGAATTTCATTCAAATCAGGTATTTCCTAAATTAACAGAGTCTATCCAGTCATTCGTAACTGGGGAAAGGAATTATACATCATGTACTGACCTCCCTTTGGAAGCAGCATCCCAAGAATATGTGCCTGTCAAAGAAAAGCATCCTGCGATAGGCATGGAGGATAATGGTTCACTTAAAAAAGAACCGATTCAACATTCAGATGATGATACAGCTGTCCCACAAGATAAAGGACAAGTAAAGTGGTCTAGTACCATCAATGAAAACAAAGACTCTTTGATAAACCCTTATAATGCAACACTAGAAGAAATTCCTCTACAACAGACTGTACCAACACAATTTACAGAAAATTTAGATGATAATGCTAATCCAGATTACAGTCAAAATGTAGCAGAAGTCTCATATTTTTCAGTACATAAAACAGAGGAAATAAAAGAAGGAAAAAGTTATTTAGCAGAAGATTTACATGAAGCCAGTCATTCTCCAGATAACTCTGAAAATCAATTTGATTATTTTCCTGTTACATTAAAAACGAATGATAATGGCGTAGTAGCAAGTAAAGATAATGGGAAACAATTAGAACAAAGCAAACAGTCTTTAAGATCGCCATATTCGAATAATAAAAGTCACAACACATTTATGTTAGAAAAGCCTACAGTTTTGCATGATGAGACATGTCATTTGGATTCTCTTTGTGATACAAGTCTTGAACAAGGTGAAAGAAATGACACAGTCGAAGAACAATCAGGTAAAAGTAAAGGTGTATTTAACATCCTTCTTCCACCTTGTAATACCTGTAATATAGCAGAAACAACATATAAGCAAGATTTGTCCGATGTATGCACAGAAAGTGAAATGGTGGATGATTCTCAAGCTTTGCCTGCACAAACATCTAAACAGTGTTATGCAAGTAACCAAAAACCAAAAACTAGCTTTTCTAATTATCAAACTGACAAAACGTACTTTACTTGCACAGAGAAAAAGGATAAACTTGTTAATCTTGAGGAAGAAGTAATAGAAACTTATCATAATGAAGAAGAGAATGCAGATATGGCTTCAGCTGTGTACATACCAGAGTGTAAATCCTGTAACAAATACAGAACTAGAGAAGACTGCCCTACATGTAAAGATGGTAAATTAGAAAGTACAGATCCCCAACCAGCTTGGGGAGAAAAAGTTATAATTGCTTTGATAACAGAAGAAAAAGGTGAAAGTGAAATCTCTATTGAAGGACGAGATAATGGGAATGTATCTTACATTGATGTAATTCAGAGGGAAGGTAAAAATATAGTAGACCAAGTGGATACAAAAGTGTTGTTCAAATCTGAACTAGAAAATATGAATGAGGATACTGTTGGTGGAGAAGGTGGTACAGGACAGTCTCAGGGGACAATTACATCTAAAACTTCTGAAATAAATGCAGTTCAAATGGGTGCTTATACTGCTTGTAAAGACCAATTTAAAAGTCGCTTTGATGATTTTTCTAATAATTTAGCTACCTTGGATGAAGGTGATTTACAGCACACAGATTTAGATTACTCAGATACCCAGTCTAGTAACAACTTTTCTGTTGAAGATTCAGGAGTTTTTTCTGAATTTAACAGGGATCAGGGAGATACTAGTTATGGTAGATTTGTAAGTGACAACATCAATGACAAGGATGAAATGTTTCATGTACAAACAATCAGAGAAGATCATTTGATGGGGCCATCAATCTTGATCAGTGAGCCTGATGATGATGATGATGAAGAAGAAGAAGAGACTGAACAACATAGCCAAACTAAAGGCCTAGAGTACCTTTATAGTGATGCAGTTCATAAAACACCTCTTGGTGACCAGGAAACGAAAAAGGGCAATATTACCAGTGACCATTTGAATATTAGCAATGTGAGCTCAAAGGTATTTTGCGTTATAATGTTTATTGTATTTGCTGGTTTAATGTACCATTATGATTTTTTGGTTTGTTTTGCCCTCTATCTATTCTCATTATATTGGCTATACTCAGAGGGTGATATGAATAAAAAGTCTGTTAGAAAAGAATAAGCTGCTGCTATTGTAGGAGTCTATCAGCAATGGGAGAAAACATAATGCTATGGCATGAATATAGTTGACCTTCATGAGAATTATTACTCATTACCAGACAAAGGACCATACAGAGACAATATAGCTAGTTATGAAATAATGTCCTGCAGCATGGATCTGGGACAGTCTTGGTTTGTCACTTAATATTTTCCAGTTTTTGAAAAAAGACAAATTGTTACAGCTAAATGTTTAGTGTATTTTAATTATTCTGCATTTTGTAAGAAGATATCGGCCTCTGTTTGTTTATATTGTTTTCTTGTGACGAGTGATTGTGTTCTACAAGTTTTCAGTTACTTTACTGAGGCAAGGAGTTATAAAGCTACTGTAAAAATATAATTGATTGTATCTTGTACAGTTACATTCAGCATTGTGATTCCGCAGAAATAATGACAGTCTGAATGATGGGAATTGAAAAAAAATATTGTGTAAAGAACTACAATCATGTACTGGGGTATTATATGATGGTATTTTACAAAGGAAAATAGTGGTTTAATGTTTTGAAATCCTTTAAAGTATCATCAATAGGTTTGCAAACAATTTATCTGGGAATCATGCTTTCATATTGGTCAAGAAATTATTATTCACTATATCACACTTCAATAAAAGAAAAAACTTTCAAACGTACAATGTGAATAGAATATTTTAAGCAGTTGTGAGATTTTAATCATTGTATAAATATTATAGATGAAACAGAGTAACAAGAACCGAAGCATAGTTGGTTATTATAGAATAACAATAAAGTGGATATTTTTATTGCCAATAAGTATTTAGGCTCTGAAACCTAGAATATGGAATTCACTTGTAAGAATGTTGATGTTCATTCATACTGCAACTGACCTTATACGAGAGTAGGGAATTTTTCTAGGACAGAATTGCAGAGGCTGTTTTTATTTACTACAGGCAAATGAGGCAACAAAGCCATCTGAAAAGACCAATACTGACCACAGACTGTAAAAAGCCTATGAAAAGGATGCATATCTCTTGAAACTCATCACAAAACAATTAATCAAATAGTAAAATTCACATAAACAATGTTAAAGTGTAAGTAAAGTTATGGGACAAAACTATACATCTATTTTACATTTATAAAGTAAAAACCTAAACTTAAACATTAAAATATAAAAATGATTTTGGGATCAGGAGTTCTGACCTCTTAATCAAACAGCCCTGCTCCCCCTCCCATTCTGTGTACAGATTCTTCCTTAGCAGTGCCGAGTGAGGTCACAAACTATACACAATCTCTCCTACCCCTCTCCTATCTGAAAAGCCTGTTTATATACATGAGCATGCGCAGGTAAGCCCTGTCCTGCAGATAAGAGCTGTGGGACAGGTCCTATCTGCACATACTCCACAAGCCTGTACTTGTGGAAAAGTCAGTTTTAGGGAGGGACATGGCATTAACGCTATACTGCCCATAGCAGGAACTCTTCGCTGAAACAATGCAGTTGCAGAGGGATATTGAGCTCTGCTGAGTTAAGAGGTGAGTTAAGAATTCCTTAATTGATTTATTGCTCGACAGTAGGTAAATAGAGCTTTATTTATATACAGGGTTTACTTACACTTTAAGAAAAAAGGCACAAAGCCTGATGTGGAAACACTTTGTCCATAGAGCTGCCTGTTAATGTACTTTCTTAACTCATTGAGGTCAGTTTATAGATTATTTTGACCTTTTCAGTTTAATTTGGTCTTTATAAATGATTTTGATCCTTTGAAACAAGCATACTTTGCAGTGTTTTCAGTGCAATTCCCCTTCCATTTCAGACTGATATTCACTTCCATTTCAGACTGATATCGATGATCTATTTGGATGCCAAAAACTAATACAACTGTGGCAAAATGACCAGACCAACTCCATAGGGAATAATAATGTATTTAGTCAGCCTAAAGCAGGCAAACACTTTTTACTGAAAAAATTTGATGGTATGACATTGGAAATCTATTTAAACAGTGAGACTGATATATCGCAGATATTTCACTGACTTTTTGACTTTTATAAATTATCCCCTTAGTGTTTAAATGCTGCAAAGTTCATCCTATTACAAAGGCCAAATTGACGAAGCCAGTTACATATATAAAATAAATCAAGACAGCACAGAGCATCTATATTGCAGTCCAATAAATAAACTGCATATACCTGTTACTATATCAGCATAAATCAATGCACTGTGTTCAATGAAAAAAAATGAATGTATAATAATTTGACTAAATCAGTCCTGCAACATCTGTTTATTTATGAAATAAAATCACGCATAAAACATGGGTAGATTTATTTTTGAACATTCTTTGTGGCACCGAGAAAACAAAAACACATAAAAAAATGCCACGTCAAGGTGGCAGGAGAGCAGCAACTCCCGAAATATAAACCAAGCAGAAGGCAACAGACTAGTACTTTACAATATATTTAATATATTCGGGAGTAGAAGTTCATATTAATCATTATGCCTGCTTCACATGTATAAATCCATCAAGTTATTGAGGTAGCCCCTAGTTATTTGACCTATACATGTCTGGTGGAGAGCAACTATTATATTATACAGTATATTAATTATAGTATGATCCCTTAAGGTCAGAACTCATGATCTGATGGATAGTATTTAATAATGTCTACTGGATATCATCATGAAACCTCTAAAACTATAGGAGATCAGTATCTGATGTAAGCCCATATTTGGTATTTGACTTTTCTTTAGACATTTTCCATATTTAGCCTGTGCATTTTCTGTTGTTTATCTGCTTTTATTTCCATGCTAGTTACAAAGTGTGGGGTTTAACAGCAGCTAAATGGTTAGCATTAGTGGCCTAGTAATTATATATCTGGTAAGTGATTAATAATCACACTGTAGACTATGTCAATGTCCACTGTCTCATTTGTAATGGGGAAGACTTTGCAATAAATCATGTGAACTTGTAAGACACTTGCTCATTCTAATACCATCCAGTTGTAAATATGAAAACATCATACATTTGCTGAACAACACAAAACTTTCACCTTTTGAAAATGAGAGGGCAATATTATTTTAGAAGATTCATGATGACAGTCATTTAAAAAATGTATCATGTAAACAATGTACGAAACAAGATATCCATAAATGTAAAAGGTTCATTATCACATCACATGCTTTGTTTTGAAATAAAATGAACAACACAACTTTCAGCTACCCTTACACATGTAACAGTATCCGTACACACTTCAGAATTCATCAATTACTTTCATACATTTCAACAAAGTGGGCATAAAATGCTGCTTTTCATTATATTTGCTAGCCAATTATTATTATACTGTATGTCTGTTTGCTAGTTAGGAGCATTAAATCAGCAGCTTATAACTTCAAAACAATATCAGACATCACATGGGAGAAAACTGTCAGAAATCAAATACTAGCACATGTTACTATGACCTTTATAGCTCATACACCTGTAGCTGTTCGTCAACATTTGGGTATCCAGCCCTGTACAAATGGAAAGTTATTTTTAAAGATGCACGTAGAGTCTGACCTGATGCTCCTGTTCCAGTAGTGAAAACAAAATGCAGAAATGCTATAATTTCATTTCTTTTTAACTACTTAAAATGTTCAAAGCCTGTTTTGTTGATTCAAACATGAGAACATTTTCAGGAACATAGATTTTGTTAATATAAATTGTATACCTTTGAAATTGGGCCAAGATTGATACATATTTTTATAAAGAGTTAGTTGAATGTTTAGATTTTTTTTTAGATTTTCTCCTTCACTCTTTTTTGCGAAAGTTATTAAAGTCGAAAAGACCCATCTCAGCTTTTTGAGTACATTCCACAAGATCTTGAGTTGATCCCGTGACATTATCACTCGAGTATTTCTATCGCGTTTTTCGACCGAATTTTTCAGTGGAAAGGTAGCTATACTTTACATTAGTAGAATGGCTACTTTTCCATTGAAAAATTTGATAGAAAAACTCGAGCGATAATCTCACGAGATCAACTAGAGATTGGTCTTTTCGACTTTAATAACTTTCCCCCATTTTGTGTTAGATGAACAGTTAATACAGGGGTCTCAAACTCGCGGCCCGCGGGCCATTTGTGGCCCTCGGGGTGCTAGTTTGCGGCCCCCGGTCCTGCGCTCCACCAGGAGTTGTTTTTGCCGGTGAAGCGCTGGATCTGGCACAGAGGGAGTGCTGGCCGACTCCCTCCGTGCAAAGAGGAGGGCTCCTGTGACATGATCGGTTACAGGAGCCAATAGGAACCCGGAAGTGCATGTGATCAGCGCTTCCAGGTTCCTTCTCCTC
>WMED01018986.1:0-12551 GCA_019650415.1 Pipa parva | reverse complement strand
CTGAAGCAGTAGACGTTGTAAAAATTAACATTTGTGTCATTCTCAAAACTTTTGGCCATGGCTGTACAGACTACAACTAAACTAGTTAACAATTAAAGTTATTATTATATTAATGCTATATCCTTGGTACTCCAACCTCTAGTGTCAACCTCAACATAGCACTTAAAGTGATGTATCCTTGTGATCTTATACTCTATTGTTTAATGCAATTTTCCAATGTCTGTATTTTATTTTTATTCTGAACTGTACAGCGTTGCGTATGTTAGTAGCGCTTTATAAATAAAATTATACATACATACATATGTTAATTTAAAAAGGGCAATGTTTTTTACAGTTTTTAATACAGTGAGAGTCTGCTGTATACATACAGTTTATATATTTTTATATCATATTTAGTATTTTACAAAATACTCACAAACAGATTCAACCCCAGGTGAACACAGGGTGGATTCTTTCTTTCAGGAAAAATATGTAGATTATTAGTGACAGTCTTTGCATAGACATTGGATATTCCTATCAGAGAAGATATGGATGTTCTCTGGACTCTGTGGGTGCAACCCCTCTTTGTAGCACTAATTCACCTATAACAAATACTGGCTTGCCAGCACAGAAATTGCTATGGTCACAGACTCCACAAAGGATCTCTAATCAGTTGGATTTTATTTGAAGGTACTATTCCCCTATATTCTCCTAAACAAATGTATGAGGGCAACCTGGCCCCAGTGTGTCCACCTAGTAGGTCCTCTAACCACCAGGTACCCCTTTGCCAATTACTTAACACAGTAGAATCATTCCCCTATTTCTTTACCTTTCTAGGCTGGAATCCTTTAGAATCTTGTCTCCTCTTAATATAAGCTAGGTCACCGGATGTAATGACCACCAATCAGCATTTACAGTTTCTGGTTCTTGCTAATAAAGGCCCCCATAATGACAAACAATGGCAAGGAACTTTGATATACAATTTATTTTATCATTAAAAAAAATGTTTGATTTAGTGAAATAAAGATACAGTTATTAAATATAATAACAATGTATGAAAGTTAATTCATCTTGGCATTGTCCATTGAACATTCTATACAAATTCATTAAAATTTGCATTCATAGATCTAATTAGTACACGTTTGCAAGCTTATCTAGTCCTTTGTGATGTGCATGCAGAAGGAACCATACCTCACATGAGACACCTTTTAGTATTATCAAACAAAAACATTCAGATGAAATAAAAATCTTTTAACTATATAAAAAACAGAGTTGAGCAGAATATTTATGCACAATGAAAACAGTGTTTAGGAGTTGTCTGTATTTCAGAAATGAAATTGTACATTTTTGATTTATATGTAATAAATGTCTGACTGCTGTCAGGTAGGCACTGAATAGTCAACCTCATTGTTCTTCTCCTCTTTCTCTTTAACTGTGGCTCACTACTGACACAAGATCTGTGATCATAGGATTTGCCGCCATGTTAACAGGTAGAGAATATTCATAACAGGAATAATTAAATCAGACTTGCAATACCTGTTATACTGGTATACACTATCTATTGACAATTAACACTGACAGATCCTTGTGATCCTATGTTAAAGGAGATAGTAAGTGCAACAATGTTTAGGGGTGATTGAGCCTGGGGAGTCTAAATATACTTACTGATGGATTGCTTGTGTCCTCCACTACCTCCTCCTTCTTGCTTCAGCTGCTCTTCTTCCTGCACATTACAGTGTCACAATCCCAATACAGCTCTAGTTCTTCTCCTTCATTGCCTATAGAAGCAGAAATGGTAATAGGTCCCGGTACCACTACTGTGCACGTATGCACTGGGGAGAAGAGAGAGGATAGGACATGCTGCTGGGATCGTGACACTGGAATCGGCAAAGTGAAGAGTGGCTGAAACAAGAAGGAGGAAGCAGATGACAACATTGGAGTGATTTAAGTCTACTTAAGGATGCTAAAGTCTGTAAAAAAAAAATTATTTCCACCTAATTTTAAAGTACAACATGCTAGGAGGACAGGTTTTAACTTTATGGATTTTGTTGAATAATCACAGTAACAGAAGAAAAAACAAGCACTTGGAACAGCTAATCATAACCCCCCTTATTGTTACCTCTGTGCAGTCTGTTACTTGTGTGCAGCATTTGGATTACTAAGCAGCTTTTGATTCTGAGCAGTTAGGCTGCTTTTCTCCAGTTTTTTAGTCTTTCACTAAGTCTCCTGAAGCAAGTAAATGCGAAATTGAATTAATTTCAGGAGGTGGATCATGCTCAGTTAGTGTGTATAGCCCTTGACTAAAGAAGGAAGGACTAGGATTAGCTGAGAGCCTCTGCACCAAATGGTTGCTATTTCTTCAATCTATGACTTTTTAGCACTTGTCCTTAATACTAGGTGGCCAATAAATAGAATGCTCTTTTTTACAGGCTTTAGTGTAAGAACAGCCATGCTGCTAGAATCAAAGCCAGAAAATTGGGTTATTTTTGTTTTTTAATTGACCACTGATACCTTATCTACTTGGTATTTTCAGACATTCATTATTTGGCGCATAAAGAAATATCTAACTATCCAGTCTAAAAATGAAAACCAATTCTCCTTACCTTAGTAAGAAAAGCCTGTGCTTGATTTGTGGTTAGTCCATTGCCAGTTGAACTAAGAAAACTTCCTCCCAGGCCAAAACTTTTGTTTAGTGTTAAGTTACTGATATTTCCAAAAAGACTTGCATCTGCTATAGGACTTGCAGCCATGCTTCCATTGACAATACTACTTGCTATTAATGATTTGCTTCTTTGACGTTCATTTAGGAGCTTATCATTGGTTTCTGCAAGCCTCTCATTTGCTCTGTAAAAACAGGCTTAATAGATTAGTATTTTTAGCATTGCAAATCAACAATTAAAACAGCAGAAACTTCTGAAAACTTTATATAACCCTATCTAGCTAAAAAAAACAAAAAAACAAAAAAAGGGGGGTAAATAAAAGCTTGTTAGTTGGGTTGATTCTATTAGGGGTGTGTTAGTTTCTTCAATTCCAGAACTGTGATCCCTTTCTCTCAGCATCATTGATGCGAGCATATACTGGAGCAGTATTTCATAGGAATCTCAATTTTGCTCTCGCTCCATCAGTGATGTTGAAGAGGAAGTAGGAAGAGAAGGGGTTCCCAGGACTGGAACTGAAGAAAATAAGATTGGATTTAATACAAAGCAAGAGGGAGCGCTGGAGAAAAGACATGCTCTGGTACGTATATTTAACCCCCAAATATTTACTCTCTTGACTAACAAGCCTTTAGTTCTTTAAGGTAGAATATTACAACTTACTGCATATACAGTAAGTGTATATGCATATAGTTCCTTTATAATCATAAATTGTTGACAGAATGGTATCTTTACTTGCCTGTCTAGCTTTGCTGCCAAAGACTTTCTAATTTTCAGTTCTTCCGTATACAAGTCTTTGAATCTCTCCAGTTCTGTCTGGACAGAATCTCGCTGGCAAACACTCTCTTGCTGTTGATTTTTGATTCTACCGAGTTCGGATTCAAGCTCTTGAATTCTATGCTCCAGCTGATTTCTTACGGACGCATCGTTTGCAGCTCTTATTTGCTCTAATGTTTCCTGTGAAGCGGCCTGTGACTGAAAGATAAATTAGAATCCTCTTAACAGAACCAAAGCACAGTAATCCATACAAAAAAGCATAGTAATATCTCCCATTCCAGTCCACATGGCAATTGTGAAAGCTACTATACTTGTTTTTCAGTCATTTCTGATTGGAACACTGACAAGTCTTTGGTTGGCTTTAAGATGAAACCATATGAGATCACCACAACGTCAAATGCAATTTGAGAAACTTAAGGGGGTTATTTACTAAAGTCCAAATTGTTGCGTATAGGTGTGAATTTGCCCTAAAAAGACAGTTGCAATAGGCTGCTACTGTCGCAGTCGCGTCTTTATAATGAGAATATTTTCGCAGTCGCAACTTTATTATGGGAAAATTTTCACAATATTAACTTTAAAAATTGTTGCAACATTACAATGGGGAAATTGTCACGGATTTGCTATGGGAATCCGCTGTTTGAGAATTCAATAGCCGAATTCGCACCATAGTGAATAACCCCCTTAATTACTGATGTTGCGTTATGTGTCATCTCACTAACAGTAGCCAAAATATCAACTTATCTAGTCTCAGTTAGTTCTAATTTAAAAGGGAACTTTAGGCTTTTTTAGTCTTAGGGGGTGGTTAGGATGGAGGAGACACTCACGGATACAACTCTTAGGCTCCTGTGTTGCCCCTGTTCTGTTCACGATTCCAATCTCTTCTGTTTCGGACAGCCAGCAAGCTCCTCTTCAGTTCTGCTTCTTATGCTGAAATGAGCAAGCGCAGTAGCAGATTTTTGGTACTGCGCTTGCTCATTTAGTCAAATCTCAGATGAACCAGAAGTGAAGAGGAGCTCACCAGCTGTCACATTGGTGAGTATCTCCCCCATCCTAACTACTCTTTGAATAAAGTTCCTCTTTAAGCTATAGATACAGTACTGGCTGGCTCCTTGCTTACAGCCTTAAGATGACTGTATATGACAAGATCACCATGCCAAATACTCAGTGATCAACTCCAGACCAGTCAGTCTGAATTTTGACTGTTCACACAGATATGCTAGGGAACCCACTTACTGAGCAATAGAAAGCCAATTTAGATGAAAAGTAGTGTGGATAGCTCATAGACAGGGGCTCTGATAAATATAAATACATCTTCCTCCAAGAACAGATTTCTGTTCAGATATAGTTGTAACAAAATTTTTCTCAAACTGGAGGACTCTGTAAAATTTAATGAGCTCAAATATATTCAGACCATCTAAAAAAACTCTGAAAGTTTTTTTTCATTAAAGGAACAGTGCGACCGAAAATAAAATACATTTATATGATATTTATTTTTTATGATAATTACCAACTTTTATTAAATACACCTGGGAGAGTGTGCACATGATCAATGCGTCCTCCCTGGATGACGTGCACGCTCTCCCATGTGACTTCTTTTACGTGCCGATGCGGGGCTTCACTAGGAGCATGGCTGGAGAGTAATCGCTTGATTCAGATGCCGTAGAGTCGCCGGCAGTGTCTGAAGATGGAGTTTATAACATGGTATTGCTGTATAGTACTTCTTTACAGGTAGTTATTTACATTTTTAAAAAAATTGATAATAAATTGTATTTAATAAAAGATGGTAATTCGCATAAATAAATGTATTTTTTTTTGACTGGACTGTTCCTTTAATAAAACAAGTTTGAAGTGAGCATCTTCACATGTAAATAAAAGTATGTTATGCATTTTCTGAATTCACTGAAATATAAATCTCTTATCGATGGGAATCTCATTCAGGGGAATTCGTCAACCATGGCAATTATTTACAGAGGTTTAGTAACCCTTAGCAATCAGTCAGAAGTTTGTATTTACTGGAAGCAGAGAACCAGAATTGTGAAAGCCAACTTCTAATTGGTTGCTGTGGGTTGCTAGATGTCTGTAAAGTTTGCCCTTGTTGATGAATTCCACGATTGTCTCTTAAGGCTGATCTAAGGGGTTTTTATTCCAAGAAGTTTATGTAAAAGTCACCTAGATTTCAAAGAGGAAATTGAAGGGGGTTATTCTCTTAAGTCCGAATTTGACTGTTGAATTCTCAAACAGGGGATTCCCATAGCAAATCTATGACTGTGACAATTTTCCCATTGTAAAGTTGCAATTGCGACAATTTTTAAAGTTGCAACAATATTTCCATAGTAGTCGTGACTGCAACAATATTTATAGACACGACTGCGACAGTAGCAGTCTATTGTGACTGTTTTTAGCTAGCGAATTCACACCTTTTCGCAACAATTCGGACTTTAGAGAATAATCCCCTTAGTTAGTTGGTGTCTGAAAAGTTGCAGAAAGCCACTTCCAATAAGGTCTTATATCTTTTGCATATGTGTGAATAGTAATACTGATGATTGAAAAACATATATGTAAAATACATCCGAACTAAATTATTAATAATATTATTAATAAAAATATTATTTATTCAAATAACTAATTAAACCAAGCATAACAGGAATACATAAAGGGACATTTTTTTCTTTAATGTCAAAGATATAAAATTAGAAAATGATTAACTACCTGCAGAAAAAGATTAACTTCTGCTAGTTTCTGTTGCAATTCTTGCCTTCCTCTCTCTTCTATTTCTCGCTTGTACTTTTCAATAACGCTTTGATCCATTTTGTTTGACTCTATGTACCGCTTCAAGTCAGTTACTTCATCTTCTAAGTGCCTCTTGCCCTCTTCTAGGTGTTCATATCTTTTGTGCAAAATATTCATAGAAGACAACTGCTGATGCAAATCTCTGTTTGCAGATTCTAACTGCCTGTACTTTTTTGTTTCATTTTCCAAATGAAAAGTGAGTTCTTCAGCCTATGTGAACCATACAGCAATATTAAAAAACTCACTCATATGCTCAATAACAGACAAATGCAAATACAACAGTTAAATATATGGCAATCCAGACATATGCATCAATTAACATAAACTAAATAAAATATTGCATCAAATGTTTATATATTTAATCTAATTAATGTGTATTTACGTGGGTGCAGCCCCATTAAGCACAAGGTAGGGATATTTTTCTAGCATTTGAACACACAGTGATACATACAGATGAAGAATAAAAATAATTTGTTAATTGTATTAACTGCCTCAAAGGGAGCTGTGGCATAATTTCTGGGTGAAATGTCAAGTCTAAAGGGGTAATTCAGGAAAGTCCGAACTTACCTTGCGATCCTTCGATTCATCTCGCCGAGACGGGTATGCACTCCCTTCTCCCCTGCACGCGCACATCAACGAAAGCTTTAAAGGTATTCCAGTCTTGCGAGGCGACTCGAGTGGTCGCGAAGTGAGGCGAAGTACCTTTAAAGCGTTCGCTAATCTCCGCGTGCAGGAGAGAAGGGAGTGCGTACCAGTCTCGGCGAGGTGAATCGAAAGATCGCAAGGTAAGTCCGGACTTTCCTGAATTACCCCCTAAATGTGGAAAAAAAATAGACAATCCATCACTCTGTTATAGGTAAAAGCCTATACTTTTTGGCCACAAGAACAAATGAGGAAAAAAAATATTTTTTCTTGAATAAATTTAATTTTCTTGGTTCCATAGATAGGTGATGCTTAAGGATTCCAACCCAAGAAGGATCATCATGGTTTATTCTATGACTGTATACATAGAAGTTCCTGTTGACAGGCTTCCATAAGCAAAGACAAATGTAAACTGCTGTAGGTACTAAATTTGTTTCTCTACTCATGCTGTCCACGCAAGGAAAGATCTGTCCATTTAACTGAATAGCAGACTGAATAAATCTGCAGCAGATGTCTCCGCAGTTATTTCCGCATACTTGAGCCATTAGCATTCAGATCATATAATCAGAGTTGGGATGAGGAATGATGCATTCAAGGACTGTGTCCTGCTAATGGTTGCATACAGTTGACAATGGCATCATTGGCCATTTAATTATTTAGGTATTTTAAAATTTCACAAAATGCTATTGTTTTGGGTCCAAATGTTCAGTGATATCAATCATTCTGTGTGTGACCAGCACAGAAATCAAACTAGAATTTTCCTATTTAGAACTAGACAGATCTGTTTGTGTGAAGATCAAATCTGCCCCAATGTTTGTGGCTGAAAATAGCAGAAATAGAAATCTAATTACAGAGAATTTTGAGATCTAACAAAGTACAATGTATTATATCTGAATCCACTGGAATATGTTAGATTTGTTTTTCATATTAAAAATGTAACCAAATTTCTCTGAGTGAATAGAATGGATTATTACAGGTTTGTATTAATGAAATAAGGTACATGCAGATGTATCTTTCTTTGAATGAGACACAAAAAGATCCTTTGACACTTGACAGAAAAGTGTTCAACAGAAGTTACAAACAGGGCTGTGGAGTCGGTAAGCCACAGTTGTGACTCCAACTCCGGGATTTTATCAGGTTCCGACTCCGACTCTACAGCCCTGGTTACAAAAATACAATTATGTTTGCTAGTAGAAATAACTGAGAATTTATAAGGAAAAAAAACAAGACCTTTTCTTTTAACTTCATAATTTCACCCTCTTTATCAAGGTGTTTGCTTTTGGAATCATCCTTAAAAGTACTTTGATGGACTCCACCAGATTCCAGCTCTTTCATTTTCTTTTTTGTTGTTTTTAAGAGTTTTTTCAGGCTGTATAAATAAAAAGCACAGATTATAGGTCAGATAATATTTTAAATGGTAAAAGTAAAGTTCTTCATATCTAAACAAATAAAAGTTTAAAGGAGAACTAGTTAAAAAAAATACATATTAAAAACTTACCTTATGTTAAGTTCCACTGTTGCAGCCACAGCTTCACCTGGACTGTCATTTGTCTTCACCGAGGCAGAGCTCACAGTACTGTGGCTGACACAGAAGCTGGCGCAAAGCTCTGCCGGCGTATAGAAATGGGTTTCAACATCATCACTCTCATTGCGGGGAGCATTCTCATTGACTCCGCAATGAACGTGATGACATTGAAACCTATTTGAATCCCTGATTCGATAAGTGGGCAGAACCGGCTCCTGTGTCAGCAGAAGCACTGTGAGCTCTGCCTCAGAGAAGACAAAATTACAGTCCATATGAAGCTGTGACTGCAACAGTGGAACTTAATATAAGGTAAGGTTTTAACATCTCTTTTTAGTTCTACTTTAAGGATGTGTCCAATTTCTGAAAATATTATAGAAATGGCAGAATATTTATATATTATATAAATAATAAAGGGTAAGTTAAAATACCATTGTCTATAACAGGGGTGGGCCGAATCCGGCTCTCCAGAAGTCTCGGACCAGCTTGTGGGACGATATTAAAATGAGGGGGGTGGCTTAGCATCATAGATGTCAGCACGCCCCCCCCCCCCCCCCCCCCCCCCCCCCCCACCACTCTGAAGCAGTTGCCCACCCCTGGTCTACAATATACTAAAATAGTTTTACACCCCACTAAAGAAACTGTAACATCAAAAAATGAAAATGGCTCAAATGTGTATTTAGTTACTATAATAATTCAAAACTGTGTCTATATAATATGAAATTTAGCTTTAAAAAGAGTGATTTCAAACACACTTTCTGAAGATGTATTATCTAAAGATCTAAAGAAAACAATGGGAATAGGTGAGTTCGGTTCAACAACATTGGCTGACAGAATATTGACAACAGAGAGGAAAATCAGTAAATCGATTCTGCCAAATTTTAAATATTCATGGTTCTTTTAAATAATCAGCCTTACACAGGGAACTAGCTCCTTCACAACTTCTTTTTTGTAATGGCTTTCCATTAAACAACAACTCAATTTACAAAGTACTTCTTTTGTCGTTCAGAGTACTTTGCTCTGCTGCATCACCTGATATAAACTTCAATTGTTCTTCACCAATCACCTTCTTTTCACTCCATCCAGCCTACCACATCACATAGAAGAGACATTAACCCCAAAGTAAAAATGTTATTTTGTATCTAATATACAATAAAATAGCTTAGTGTTGAAAAGGTTATTTACTAAACTATTGAAAAACTTATCATCATTTTCCGAGCTTCCACAGAGTACATAGTTCCTGTGATTATGGAAACCTTTTCAATCACAGGCCTTTTATTAAAAAAAAAAAAAAATTCACTAAACACCTAAATTCTGATTTGTTATTTCTTTTTTTCCTTAGGTAAAGTGGGACACGAGTCCCAGGGGTAATTTTAGAGGCCATGTCTCTGGATGGAAAACAGGTTTTGTCAGACAGGGTAATGGGCTTTGAGTGCTTGAACTCCAAATCAATTACTCATACATCCAGTGACAATGCATGTAGGATTGTGCATTGCCACTAACCACAACTTTTGTGTTGGAAGGTATTTTTGTAACTCCTAAGGTTCCAGTGATATTGCAACCACAGCACTCCGAGCAGTTACCTCCCTGTCATGAATACAATATGTCATAGATAAACAGTTCCAGTAGTTTTAATGTAGTCATAGGAGAAGAATGCTCAATTAGGTAAAAAATGGTACTGCACATCACAAATTCTGTGAAACGCAACACAACAAAACACACCTTTTTCAGATACACGCTATTGTATTTTCAAGCTCTGATTACTTTGTTTATCACACTTGGGGATGATTAATGTAAAATTTAATGGGTCAATTTACAAATTCACTGAATTTGTTCGGTTTTCCAACGATATCTTGCAGCAATAGGTATTTTATCTCTTTCGGTGGTGTAATCCTAATTAAAAAAATCTATTATGCAAGTCAAAGGATTGTATTTCAAATTTTTTTTTTGCAATGCTTGGAATACATATTTTGAAAGGGGTAAAACAAAAATCCTGGCAGTTTAATAACGTGATTAATTGATGGCTATTTAGCCCTAATACACTGATAATGCTGGTTTGAAAGCAAAGTAAAAATGCTTATTAATAGAAAGCTGTGTGGGCATTAACAGGCAGGCATACAATATCATATAAAGCGGCACATAATGCTATACCCATTATTTTCTCTTTGCAGGTCACTGTTTCTCTTCATTTCCTGGTCGAACCGTGCCTCCACTGATCTCTTGAGCTCTACCAACTTTTTCACTTTCTTTTTTTCACTTTCAGCCTCCAAATAAAAAACAAATGTGTTTAGACTTATGATTTTTGTAAGTAAACATTAATGAATGTAGGAAACACAGAACGTAATACCTTGCAAAAGTTATTGTCTGTTGTGCTTTGCAACATGCAGGACATGTTTAAACAGCTACTTTTATTACTAACAGTCAAAACGTTTGCCCCTCCTCACAAAATGAGTCTGCTTTAAAAAAGGAAGCATAAACTCCCACTAATAGTGTATTGCCACATGAACCGAAAACTACTGATGGTGAGCGCCACCTAGGGAGAGCTTATATACTATAAATCTTGCAACATCCTAAATTGTATCTATCCTCTACACAGAGCTAGTAACACAAACAGATTCTATTAGTATTCATTTACAGTAATGATTTCTTGTTTTGACTTATACCGTGATCATATAAGCTGCTCAGTATTGCTTAAAGCAGTGTTTTTTAACCTTTTTTCTTCAGGGGAACCCTTTGATGTAATAAAATTTCTGGCGGAACCACTAGAAACCCTATAAATCGCATAACGCACGTGACGTCACTGACATCTACCTACCCGACAGGTCACAGAGGGAGGATCCAAGGCTGCGATCTCTCTCTGATGCGTCGGGTAATGATGCTGATTGCTAATAATGTGGTCTCGGTCCCTGCTAACAGTGATCACTGTCAGATTACTGTTAGCAGAGACTGAGGCCGCATCACTTGCAATCAGCATCATTACCCGACTCAGAGAAAGATTGCATCCTTGGATCCTCCCTCTGTGACCTGTCGGGTATGTAGACATCAGTGATGTCATGCGATTTCTAGGGTGCTGATTGCTAATGATGCAGTCTCAGTCCTTGCTAACAGTGACCAGGGCCAGTTCTAGCGCTGGGCGATGTGGGCGACTGCCCAGGGCACAATCTATTTGAGGGGCGCTGACACCCACAGCCAAACTCACCTCCTCCAGAATTCCATTGACGCACCTCCTCTGAGCGCCGCTCCACAATGAGGTAAGTGGAATGCGACAGCGCTCCTTGGCTGCTTTGGGACTTCTCGGCTATATTCGACAAGCCGAAAAAACCCAAAGCAGCCAAGGAGCGCCGTCGCATTCCACTTGTGAAGCGGCGCTCAGAGGAGGAGCGTCACTGGAACACTGGAAGAGGTGAGTGGGGGATGTCGGGTGGGGGACTCTGGGCAGGGGGTGCGTAAGGCGGTCAAGGGGCGGTTCAGCCAGGGCGCCCATAGGACCAGAACCGCCCCTGACAGTGATCACTGTCAGAAGGGACAGAGATCATATCATTAGCAATCAGCATCATAAGCCAGGTAATAATGCTGAATGCTAATGATATGGTCTCTGTCTCTGCTAACAGTGATGTGACAGCGATCACTGTTAGCAGAGACAGAGACTGCATCATTACCCGGCTCATCGGAGAGCGATTGCAAGGATGCGATCTCTCTCTGATGAGCCGGGTAATGATGCCGATATCTAATGATTCGATCTCTGTCCCTGCTAACAGTGATCTGACAGCGATCACTGTTAGCAGGAACAGAGACTGCATCATTACCCGGCTCATCAGAGAGATCCCATCGATCTCTCTCTGATGAGCCGGGTAATGATGTGGTCTCTGTCCCTGCTAACAGTGATCACTGTTAGCAGGGACAGAGATTGAATCATTAGGTATCGGCATCATTACCCGGCTCATCAGAGAGAGATCGATGCGATCTCTCTCTGATGAGCCGGGTAATGATGCCAATCAACCAGTGTGTCACGGAACCCTTGGTTTCCGCGGAACCCCGGTTGAAAATTACTGGCTTAAAGACACACCTGACCAGTTTAGTGTCAATCCCCATCAGGGGTTGAAGACCTTATGTCTTACTGAGCAGTGTCATTTTGACACCTTTGTGCCAGCAGCCCTACAGTCATGGCCAAAAGTTTTGAGAATGAC